>JAVQJS010129399.1:0-11003 GCA_036024795.1 Galaxias rostratus | reverse complement strand
CCCCCCCCCCCCCCCCCCCCCCCCCCCCCCCCCCCCCCCCCCCCCCCCCCCCCCCCCCCCCCCCCCCCCCCCCCCCCCCCCCCGTGGGGTTATAGGCGGGTAGGGGGCTGGGATTGCCTCTCTGCATGCAACCATTAATCACCCGAGCAGCAGTATTAAATGGTGTTTTATGGTCATTAAAAAGCATTTATGATATAGAGGTTACAGTGCGCGGAGAGGATAACCCACTGCTCTGTGATGAATGGAGCGGGGAGCCGCGGGTTTGAGAGGGACGGGAGGGGGGGGGACGGGGGGGGGGGGCGATGAGTCCTCACCTTGCTGGGTATGTCTTCCGTTCAGCAGCTTTAAAATCATTGTGCAATCATTGTGCAACCCCCCCCTCTCCTCCTTCTCCCCCTAGTCCCCCCCACCCCACCTCCCTCTCTTTCCCCCCATTCATCGCTCCCTCCCTCCTGTCATCTGAAATGTGCCCTGCATAAGTGGAGGCAGCTGCTTAAGTGCCGTGAGAGGGAGGAGAGGGAACAGAGAGTAGAAATACTAGGAGGGAGGCCAGGTCTGAGAGAGATGGAGAGTGCAGCGAGAGAGAGAGAGAGAGAGGGAGAGAGACAGAGAGGGGGGTGGGTGTATTTGGGCTGGAGGTGTGGTTGGGGGTGGGGAGGGGTAGTCTGAGTCAGAGTCAGCACTCCTATTGCCCCTCTAGAAAGCTGCTTCTTCAACTCCTCCCACTGCACTCACGCTCTCCCTCTCTCTCACTTTATCTCTCTCTCTCTCTCTCTCTCTCTCTCTCTCTCTCTCTCTCTCTCACATTTTCTATTTCTCTCTCTTTCTCTCCACATGCACACATGCACAGTACACAAGGCACATAGGCTGGTGTCAAGGGGTGGTATCACTGGCATTTCACCAGAGGTCTTTGTAGTGGTGAGAACATTTTTCTCTCCTCAAATGTTGGCCGGTTTGAGTTCTGTAGACCCTTCTCCCCTTGTTTTGTTTGCTGTGGATTTTAAAAGGGGTGCATTATAATTTGCTCTTCTATTCCTGAGGGTCATTTGGTTAACTGCAGAGGAGCATTCATTCAGGACATGGGCACCACCGACACGCATCAGCAAATAACACATCGTTGGAATGATGGCAAGTCTCTCGGTCTGTCAGTAAGATATCAAATGAGACTTTCAGCGTCTCTTGAACTCAGAGCATGTGTATGATTTTCTCCATGCTCTTAAGTCAGTGGGCCTCGGTCTAAAAAGCACTCTTTTCTGCAGTGGAATTACATAGCGGCGGCAAAGCCAGCCAAGCCCAGGGCCTTTTATCAGCTGTCTGTCACAGAGCCCCAGCTGGATACAGCCAGCAAGGCCACCACAGGACAAAAGCCTGACGCTGAGCTGTAATTGTGAGGAAAAACTACATGTAACAAGGTCAGGGAGGCAGCACTCAGAAGTCAATGCTGTACTGCTACTGTGCACTACGCTAAAAAACCTTCCCTGTTGGACCAGGAGATCGCGAGTCTACTGCTGTAGCACCTCTCCCAGACTGTAATGAGCTTTCCAATGGTTTCACTGTTCCCTCTCCCTCACAAGTACATGGTTATGTCAGAGGAAGTGTATAGTTTAATGTTGACGACTTGACGTCGATTGTTTTCGAGGCTGGCGAATAGGTTTAATTGCTCTAATTTTCGAGGGCAACTTTTTTGGGGGGGGGGGGGGGGTGGGCTCCTGAATGGCAAAGCCGTTCAGATGGCCTTGACTGGAGAGAAGATACAAGATGGAAGCACAAAGCCAGGCGAGACAAGAGAGGCACTCCGCCGCTGCTCCGTCTTTGGCCGGCGCTCCCAAGCACGATGTGTACATCGGTACCCACCTTTGGGCTCACAAAGTACAAACCCGGGCCCCCTGCTCGGACCTCCCTCTGTGCTAGCTGCGCTTTCCTCAGCTCTCTCTCTCTCTCCCTCCCTCTTCCTTTCTCTCGCTCTTTTTCCTTCTTCCTCTTCCGTTCAGTCTCTCTCACCCCCCCCCCCCCCCCTGCTCTCTCTTTCACTCTGTCTCTTCCGTCATCTTGTCATTCCCTTTCTCCCGCTCACACAAAGATGCATTCAAGCAAATACACCCACACACTTTCTCACATTGACACCTATACACAAACACACCGAGGGCCTTGAGAGAAACATCTCTGCGTGGAGATCACACCCGTGTAATGCGTCTTTCTACTGTCCTACAATTACAATATTAATAAAAATGCCCACAAATCTATATTATGTTTTTATTTGAATTAGTGCACTCTATAAGACAGTAGAAAGACTATGCGGGGGTGATCTCCACACAGAGATGTTTCTCTCAAGGCCCTGGGTGTGTGAATATATATATATATATATATACATATTATTGAACGTGTGGAAGTAGGAGACATAATACTATCCAATCTTTGCATACTCTTTTTTGGCCAACTGCCCTGCGTGAGGGGTTCAACCCCTAGCATGTATGAAATGAAACAGTTTCAGATCAAATTGAATTTGAGTCGGCAGTTTAAATATACATGAAGGCGAGGGCTGGGCGAATGGGATCCTGTCCTGGATGCTGAGCCGTTATGAGTTGTGTCATGTGTCGAAGGCTTTCGACTGGTCCTCCGTGCTCGCCTTTCATCACCCTGTGCCTCCGTCACTCCCTGCCCCCCTGTGCCACTTCACGCACACGCGTACACGCACGCACACACACACACACACACACACACACACACACACACACACACGCAATAAGGCATTGAGGCTCTCTCCCTCTCCGCCTAGCCGTGCCTGTTTGTCGCACCACTACTTTGCAGTTCAAGTGTGAAAAAAGCCCTAGTCTTGTGGCGGAGCGTCTGCGCAAGCCTTTCATTTGCCTCGACGTTACTTCATCCTCCGTGCGGGCCTTAAAACCCACGCCCCGTGGTTTCCAACGCAAACACACGCAGATGCCATGGTTTCAAAAAAAATGTGAATACGCTATCAACTCTAATATGGTCCACCCTCCGAGGCATGTTTGTGTGACTCGCGGCTGGTTTATGAAATATAAATAATCCTGCTGATTGACATGTTGTGATAAAGGCTTAGAAGGGATATAAAGTAATTATCTCCAGGTTAATTTGCTTTAATCTAGGGACCAGACTGTGCTGCGGTATCAAAAGTTACTGTGCCCTGAGTTAAGAAGTGTCTCAGCTCTGGAAATAACGATTGTCTTTCAATTTGGCCAATGATCAATTTACCTGTAATTGCTTCGCATATCATTTTCCTGGAGGTACCCATACGTTTTTTCGTTGTTAGAATACATGGATGCAGTTTGCAATTCCTTTGTGAAGGCATTTTTGATTCGAATGCTTTGTCACTGAATGTCAAGCGGTTGTTACTGAATGCTGAATTGGGGAGTAAGGGGGTGGGGTGGGGGTGGGGGGGGTAATGTTTGCCTTTCATTTTTCAAGCTTTATCAAGCTGACATGGTAGTTTAACTAGGATCTCTGTCACATTCCATGAGGGGTGATTTGAGCTCTCCCTATGCAGACGAGTCCGGCTACGGTCTCCCCCACTCGGCTTCCCACAGCGAGGATATTGGTTATGACAGGAGGAGCTAACCCTTCCACCTCCATTCTCACCAACCCGTCTTCCCCACCGCCCAGTTCGCTGTGCTATTCGCAGCCACATGCTAATGTAGATTAAGCGAAGTGGTGAAGTAGATAGAGAGATCTGGGCTGCCTGTGTCTGCAGGTGTCTTAGCGTGAGCTTCTCTGACAGGAATATTACAGAGGACGGAAACCCTCACTGACCCCTCTTGAATGCAGAGGGAGCCACATTCATCACGTGTCATGTCTCTGCACTGAAGCCGGCGCCATAATAACTGCCGGGTCCCAGTACCCCTAAGTATTCAGATGTGAGTTGTAGTTTGTTTTTGTTTTTGGGTTAAATATGGATGCTGCAATTTATAGAGATCGTCTATCTGATGAAGACTCACGTTCACGCAGCCCTGAACTCTTGGATGTGTGCCCGTACTGGTTTCTTCCCATTAGGCATCTCCCAGTATAGCAGCACATTCCTTTGATGTCTTCAAACAGCAGACAGGGGCTGTTATGGTGTGTGTGTGTGTGTTGGTGTGTGTGCGTATGTGTGTTTGGTGGATGTGTTTGCGTACGTGTTTTGTGTGGTACGCGTGTGTGTGTGTGCGTGTGAGTTTTATATGAGTGTGTATGTTGGTGTGTGCCAGAGACAATAGGCCTGCATTAATGGGAAATCCCTGCCTTGGCCCGGCCTCTCATTAGAGGCAACAAAGGCTAAAGGCTCAGCATGCACCCAGGCATATACAAGCACCATTTGCATGTGCGACACAACACAGGGTGTAAATGTAGTACTGTTTTCTTTTTCGTGACAGGAAGCATCCGGCGGTCGTGAGCTCGTTGCCTTCATGTTTAGGGCTGTCGTTCAGATGGTCTTGTCGAGGAGAGAGCATTGAGCCAGCGTCAGGCTTGTTGATGCTGGGGCTGTATCCGTGAAGTCAGTCGCACGCATTTCGACAATCACAGCTCGCTCACCCCCTCGCTCGCCCAACGCCACAGCTCTCAAAGCCGAGGCTTTTTGCATGATTGCTTGGACGAGTGTTTCTCCTCAACGCCGCGTTGCTATTGTCCACTTGTGTCTCCTTCATCTGTGTAATTGCAGGCATGAAGTTTTGACTGTAAATCCTGGCGGTTGGCAGGTCAGCTGCCCCTGCAGGGCTGGGTACGCCGCTACGGCGTTGGTTGGCTAAGCTTTGTTGCTCCTTTGAGCTGGCAAGCACCATGGTGGAGATGACACATGGAGCCAGATACAAGGTACACGCTGGAATAGAAAAAAAAATATGTTGGGGATTTGATTTTTGTTTTTGTTTGTGTGTGTGATTTCCTTTTTGCCTCTTCCCTTTAGCTGAATGGAAAGTAAAAGGAAAGCAGCCTTTTCTCTCCCCCCTCTGCCCACTGAAACAGATAGAGTTGCTGCACAGAATAAAAAAGAGAGGCTTCTCCCTCTATCACACTCCATCAGCATTATTTACCAGACCTGCCAGTTTCTTTGTACAGCTCCTCTCCCTGCCAAGTAGGCGACTGGCATCCGACCAGGGGCTAGTGACAACAGGCTACAGTGGAAAGAAGGAGAACTGTGATGACGAGCCAAGTCTATTCATTCCCCAGAGCCGAGCCGGGCTCTCTGCGCTCACCGAGGAGGCGAAATAGACGAACGCTTCCTTACGAAATATGTCGGTCGTGCCGCTGCGCCCCGCTCGAACGGCATCCTCAGCTTTTTCCCAGCGTCCACTGCGGCGCTCCGATGCGTCGGGACGAGGACGGACGCAGTGGAGGACAGGGTCGCGGCGGGCCGTGGTTTTTTTGACTCCGCGTTCCCCGGCGTTTCGTTTGTCCCCGAGCCGAGGCACGCGGCCATGAAAGCACCGGGTGAACCCCCTTTCCCCCCCGCAGCGTCGGTAAATAACATGTCGGAGTGACTGTTATTTATGTACAGCCGTGTTAAGTTTGTCATTTGGCAGCCACACTCCCATCAATTCTCCAAACAGAGCCTATGGAAACGTCAGCAAACGCCCGGCTTTGGAAAAACGGAAAAGTGATTTTTTTTTTCTTTTTCTTTCCGCTGTGTGTCACAGATGGTGGGAAAGCCTTTGTAATGCTAATATAATATCACACTGTGTCGGCCTAGCTCTGCAGCGCGCCCTGTGTACCAACCATTCTGGCTGCGGAGTGACTTAACAGCATGGAGAGAGAAAGACCTCCCTCGGCTCGCACTGAAAAGGCTGCGTAGTTGCAGGTCCTGCCGCTCGGCCTGCTGGGATCGGGTAGACCTTGACTTATTTGATTCCGTCGAGCGGCTAGCTCTGTGTGCCATTAATTAACCGCATCTCAAAGAGTTTGTCCCATTGTGTGTTCCTATAAAACAAAAATAAGGACGTTAGTCAGAGGGAGTGGGCATTAAACAGCATGGCGGAGATACGGACCAATATAGGATGTGCCACCAGGAACCCCGCATGATTGGATAACATGCATTTCAACTGCAGTGAGAATGAATTATTTAGGAAAGTCCACACACATTTCCCTGCTCTCTCAAAAGTTGCTATTCCCATTGCAGGGGTTATTATATTTGTCAGGAATGTATTAAATAATAATTCCTATAAGTTAGCAAACACAATTTTAATAAAATATAGTAGATGAAATTAAGAATAAAAATTATATCTTTAGCATCTCCTTTTAAATATCACTTGGATGTGTTCTCCTCTCTGCTGATGCACCACTAGGCTATCTTTGTCTGCAAGTCTGCAAACTTGCCTATAATATTAAAATGATGGCATGCTTTTACTAAAGCTCCCCTGAAGGCTTAGCTGTCAGTTGACGTACGGACTGTGTAGCTATGCATCTACCATATATGAAACCTTACATCGGCGGTTTGTCCAATGGTACGCCACCTCCCACTAAACCAGCAAATTGTATTCCACCTCCTTCCAAGACAACCAATAGCGCTCTCGCTGTCGCCACAGCATCCAGTCAGTGGGTAGAAAGGAGTGGGCGGGGACATTGATGTCTTTCTCTGGGTGCTGTGCGTCATGTTGTTTTCTTTTCATCCCTTCCTCCCTCCCTCCCTCCCTCTCCTCCCCTCCCTCCTTCTTCCCTGATATTTGAATCACAAGGGGGAGCGGTTCATATCCTTGCTGTGAGAAGAAGGGGGATCTTGTCTATGTGAAAGAGTGTGCTGGATTAAGGGGGTTATTTCCCCTGAGGGGGGATATGAGAATGAGTGTCACTCAGTGTCTTCCTGCCTCTGCCTAAATGCAATGCCACGGACCCTTCGCTTACCCCCCCCCCCCCCCCCTTCCGTCACTGTCTCTACCTCCGTCTGTCCGCCCCCTCCCCCCTCCACACCCACACCCCCCCCTCCTCCGTGTAATCCCCCTTTTTCTCTCACCCTCGGCTCTTCTTCATTCCGCTCATTATCTTCGTTCTCCCGTGCCTCTTAGTCTTCCTGCTCTCTGGCCATGCCAGGTTGTGGAGGCTATAATGGGCAGGCTGTGCCGCCCAGCAGAGAGGGGAGAAACATGCTGTTTTGAGGATGGTTGTTATTCCAATCACACCCTAGATGCAGCGAGGGTCCAGTAAAGTACAGAGTAATTGGCAGGTTCCAGCAGTTATAGGCGGCGATTGTAGCAAGGTTGTGTGTGTGTGCCGTGTGTGTTTTCCGTGTGCGTGCGTGTCTCTGTGTGTGGTTGGGGGTGGGGTGGGGGTGGGGGTGGGGGGAGGTCAGTAGAGTTCCAGTTTTAAGAATAGGTTATTTCTTTAATTACCAACTGTTGTGTGTGGGTGTGTGCATGTCAGTGTACCTGTTAACCTGCGAAGGGACATGCAGAAAACGGAAGGATCTACTGACATTCAAACTGTGCATATAAAATGCCAACAAAATGACAAAACGACCCCCAGACACAACAGTGCGCTAATGCTAGAGGTAACGGAATGGGTAATATGTTCGTCTTTCATCTGTCTTTAAAATCCCGTGTGTCATTGTGCGCGTCCCCCTAACTGTTGAAAGCAGCAATGATAGGTAATAGATGTTAATTGCGTGGTAGAAAGTAAGAGTGTTTCAAGGTCACTTAGTACGCTGTTGCATTTTCATCGATGTGTTTTTGCGGCCTTTGTTTTTTACAGCGGTGAGTGAGCGTGTGGGGGTCCATGTGTGTTGCTCTTATTTACAAGTTTGGTGCTATGGTGGTCCCTGTTTAAAGTGAGACATGTCTGGTCCGGTGATCAGGAAGTACTACAACAGGTGACAGAAGAATACGCAATTCAAACCATGCTGTGGATGCACCAAAAATGGATGCAGTGTGTGTGGTATTTAAACCTGTTTATAACCTTTTGCAATACAAGAAGAAGATCACAATGAAGGTATTGCAGTGTGGACAGTAATGCCAAAGCACTCCTGTTTATCCCAAGCCTCTGAGACCTGCGAAAAAGGGTGGAATCGCATTTCAACTGGATTTAGTATGGCGGAGAAAGCCAACTGTGTTTATGTGTGCCGTCTTTGTGAAATTTTACTCGCAGAGGAAAAAACAACAACCTTTGAATGCATTCGAATGGGAGCAGATGTGTGATATACACATGCTCTCAATCAACCTGGGGTCAGCCTTGATCAGAGGGCAAAGGGCAGAGGTTGTGTGAGCTCACTCCCTCTCCTCGAGTGCAAACGGCTAGGACTCTGGGGGTGACCACCGATACACATCAATGGAGTCAAGCAGGGCCAAGCTAATCAAGTGTGCTGGGGACAAGGTGTCGAGAGAAATAACTGAGGTTATCTGCTAGCCAACACAGCACACGCTCCTGAAAGCCGACACGGCTCGGCCTGAAAGGGACACGGCCATATTGATTTCCCCCTGATGTTAGTTGTGGCCGACAATGTGATTGGGTCGTTGGTTCGCTCTTTTCCAGTCTCCGTCCCATCCTCAACGAAACCCGCAGGAGGTGGTCTCGGCATTCAGGTGTGATCTGTGGGCTCTGATTCGCCGCTTCCCGGCTAGCACCACGGCGACCGTCGGCACGGCGCCCCGTGTTCCGTAAACCTCCCTCAGAACGGATGGCGAGGCGCGACGCGGGCGGCAGTGCTGCCGAATTGTTCACCGAAGGCAAAGAGCGAAGGATTTGCGGCACGTGAATGGCACACGAACCATTAGTGGCGCACAAGCGGTTAAACTCGTCCGTGGGTTCATTGCTCCCTGTTGTTTTATGGCCGACGTGTAATATGAGGCGCACAGACACCCAGACGCTACAGTAGAAAAACACGGCGGTGCCCTCCTCAATCGCGTAAATGTCAATTATTCTGCAACTTATGTGAAATAGGTGGAACAAAGTGGTGGTAATAAAAAATATCGATCTCGCCGGTTCATAATGTGTCAGACCGATATTGTCGTTGCCGAAAGAGGCATTGACAGATTGACTTTGCAGGCCTGTAAACCTCCAGGACATAATGTCCCCTGTATTAGCACTGATCACCGCCATGTAATGGCCCCCGAGCCCTCAATTCTGATTTAGATTCTGCAAAGCAAACGCAGGGAGCCCTGCTCTGATAACTGCGCCTGTTGGAAATATGATAATTACATTTCAGATGGTTGACCTTTTTTGCTGCGGCAGCAGAGATTACTTGAGTCTATGAGTGCGCTCTTTCATTGTATTGGTCCGAGGGGTTCGGGGATTCACCGTGATTGGTCGGTTAAGGCAGTTGTGCGGTCCTCTGGGACAGGTGATGAGGCCTGTCTACCTGACCTTTAAGTGCCTAATCAAGTTCTAACACCTTACCTGTAGATGCAGCATAGCCAGTGGCGGATCCATGCACTTTTCTTCCGACCATATTTCCGTTCTGCTCCCCCAACGCCCACCCTCATACATTCCGAACCTCTTCTTGACATCTAGAAAACTTGTTGTGTGTTTAGTGCTAGTGCTCCTAAATAAATCTTCCCAATGCCAGACCAACGCCGCCCAAGTTTTTTTTTTTTGGGTGGGGGGTGTTTGTGAGACGGATTGGTGTTCCGTTAAAAGGGCCTTGATGTTGTAGCACATCCGTGTATTCCAGAGAGGATCGGCCCGGGGGACGTGAAATAGCCAGTGACCGGGTTATATGTTTGGCCCTGGCTAACTTTGTATGGCATTGCAGTGGAGGCCAAACCGCCGTGTCGTGGCCTCCGGTGTTTGTGCTAGGGATGGTGTTGTGTTGGTCGCAGATAAACATCTCTATAATCCTAATTCATACTGTATCTCTGTCCGTCAGCTGCCTCTGTCGACCGCCCTCTCCAATATATCCCGATACGAATCTCAAGCTGCTCCGCGCTATCATCACCATCACTGTAGCCATGCCAATTTTAAGGTGAGGTGTTTGACCGAATGGTGTTACAGGCAGAGCGGGAAAAGCGACCTTAGCAGCGAAGGCGTCGTCGAATTAAAAGATCTGAAATGACGCTGGCTCTGTTATGTGTCACGGGCAACATCCTTGTGCTTTTTCTGACGCTAGCGCACAGATATTGAGTGACTAACCGTCTTCATGTCAGAGACGCTGGAACGAGAGCTTTGTGTGCAGGAGCAAGCGAAACAAAGCAGTGGGGATGTCACAGGAGCCAAGTCCTTGAGCGGAGCAGAGGAGAGTAGAGGGGAGGACGGGAGTTCAGTTTGGAGGTCCACTGACCTTCGCCAGAACAATGGCCACGTTTAAATCATAGCTCTACGTGCTGAGAGAGAGAGAGAGAGAGTGAGAGAGATACAGGGAAGGAAAAAAATACAGAGAGCGAGAGAGAGAGAAAGAGAGAGAGAGAGAAAGAGAGAGAGAGAGTTAAAGAAAGAGAGCGAGTGAGAGAGAGAGAGACAGAGAGAGAGCTATGTCTTCTGGGTGCACTGCGGTGCACCAGGAGGGGAGCCATAGACAATAGCAGGGCTATGAGGATTGCTCTCCAACTCCGCCTATCAATTAACAGGAGAATGTCAACAGTCGTCTAATGAAAGGCAGATAAGAACAGATGGTGAAACCCGGCCCCTAACCAGGGCCCGGAGAAGCTCTGTGCATCTCGCCAGACTGCTTAGCACGCGTCGAACCCCAAGCACTCCAAGACATCTGACTATGGTTGAGTTGTTTAAGCAAGAAACTTCTTTTTTTTTTGGGAGGGGGGAGGTATTTGAAGAGTCGTTTCAAAATGGCTGTGATGCATAGTTGTCGATATTTGAGGTGCATACATTCGCACGTGTTTTTGTGGGCCACGTGTATGTGTGTGTATATGCAAAAAAAAGTCCTTTAACTGTTTGAGTGTCTGTACTGTACAGCATGTGCTTTTACTGGAATGTCATAGTAAAAAATGTCTCTTTTTTCATCCACATCCTGTAAGGTTATACCTGCAGGCTAAATGGGCTGAGAGAGAGAGAGAGAGAGAGAGAGAGAGAGAGAGAGAGAGAGAGAGAGAGAGAGAGAGTGACACACAGTGATGTGT
>JAVQJS010129375.1:0-13111 GCA_036024795.1 Galaxias rostratus | reverse complement strand
CGCACACACACACACACACACCACCGCCGGAGATAAAGGAGCGTTAAAACTGTAAGTTGTTTATCAAAGGCAGTTTGGAAACAGAAGGTCATTCATTTGAGGAAAAGGGTTTTTCGCTGGGGTGCAGTAGTAAGTCCCCGTGGCTCATTACGGAGGAGGGCGGGCAGCCAGGCGCAGGGCTTCACAGACCTCACGCTGCTACGATACCCACAGAAGGCTCACATCTGAACGCCGTCTCATCAATCAATTAGCCCAAATGCACAGCGGCAAATTAATATTTGAATAGGTGACAGTGAGTTTCTGATAACCCCTCTCTCCGATCATGGATGTGCAGGGTGATATCGAATGGTTTAGGAGCGCAGTGCGTTTTTTGGAGGAGTCCCAGCCCGCATGGCTCAACCAAAGTCTACTTCTGGGTCAGCAAAGCTAATAAAACTACAGAGGGCTAAAAGCTGTATCGAAAGACATTAACATTGAACAATTTTACTGGGTCACACACACACACGTGTTCACATACTGTCCTTGTAAGGATCATCATCATCACCATTGCCCGTTGTGCCGCTGGCACATAGGGCAGGGACGAAGGACCTCCACTTCTGTCTGTCTCCAGCTAAGTCCGTCACACACAGTTGTGTTGGTTTTCTTCGTCGCTGTTTCCGTAACAGTAGTTGTTTAACGGGACGGGGTTGTTAGCCCCGTGCCCAATCCCCAACTTGGAGGACCAGGGATCACTCTTCGTCTGGTGTCTACCCTTCGACCTGCCTGGCATGGGTGGCCCTACCCGGTAAAGCTCTCAAGGTCATCGACACACGCAAGCGCCCCAACCACGACAAGGTGGTGACCCAATGGGGCGCCTTGTAAGGATAAGAACAACTTAATCAACTGGACCCCATTTCACATGGGATGTTTCGATCACTGTGGCACACCCCAACATGCAATTCAAAACCGACTCTTTCAAACTACAATATTCCATCTAAATATACGTTACTGTGTCTATCTCCGTTACTATCACGGCTTGTGCGTCCCGTTAGTATGTTTTTTGCCTGCGTTGTTTTACTGTTATTTCTTTGCTTACGTAACTTGCCGTCTAATGAATGCCCTGTAAAGTGTCCTTGGGTGTCGTGAAAGGGTGGCCGAAATAAAAAGTATTTTTCTATTATTACCTCAGCGGCACACTTCTAGAACCCCCCGGAGCACGACCATTTCTTTGCCTGACGGAAACCTAACAATCAGGTTTGTTGGAGGCACCGAGACAGGACCTGTATTTGTCTGCTGGCATGTTGGTGTGAGGCTGGGGAATTCAAGTGGTTGAGGGATATGCGAGGCTACGAGGTCACGCAGGGACGATGTTAGTGTTCATCGTTACACAATTCTTCTAGTGCTTTAGTTACAAGAGACTAAGATTAGGTATTTCCCTTTCTCTGCAGATAACCTATGACACATCACCCATCCATAATATGACACGCTATCCTAAAGTTTATTGTTCCCTGGCTATGGGAGAGTGACTTGGTGAGAAGGCCACTAGTGATGCTATATTTGTTTCCCTAGTTTCACATTTCCTGCCGTCACTCAAAACAACTCACCTTGTATCCTGTCACCTCAGACTCATTTTCCATTGCCTTGACCTGCTCCCAATTTAGAAAGATCCTGGAGTTGGTCAAGTTCCACTCAATATTCCCTGGCGGCTGACTTGGTGCTAGGGAAACATGCAATCACATGGGTAAACGTTGAATCATACATTCAAGAGAATGAATGGCAACCAATGCCTAAATTATTCTCTAAGCTGTCTCATATCTTTGTCTGGAACAAACGTGTACTTGGCTGGACAGAGAGGGACTCAATATTTAAGTGAACATTGCAATGTGTCTACAAACTTGGTCACAACAGACAAAACTAGTATCTTCTAAAAAATGTCTAAAATTACTGTAGAATTCTAATTTACAACCATGCTTCAGCCCGGAAATCAAATCATCTAAACCCCAAACATGAAAGATTTCAAGCCCAGACATGTGTTGATTTGCATTGACTAATTATATCTCTCTACCAATTAGGTATCAGAAAAGCAGCCATCAGATACCTAACTAACTTCCTACCTGCTCTGTAAAAGCCTAGCGACGTGTCACCGTGTCAAGGACGTCGCTTCGTCTAACATCAATTAGAGTCAGCCTCTCTAACGACTGGCACACACACACGCACGCGCCCACGCCCACGCCCACGCGCGCACACACACACACACACACACACACACACACATACACATACACACACACACACACACACACACACACACACACACACAGACACACACACCTACACACACACATACACAATGGAACGAAAATCGGTGTGGAAACGGTCTCCGGCCTCACGTGGTTTCTTGGTGACGATGTGTATGGGCAGGCTGGGGGGTCCCGCCCCCGCGCTGTTCCGCGCCCTCACCGAGACCAGGTAGACGGTGGTGCCCTTCAGTCCCGAAAGCAGGGCGGAGCTCTCCGTCACCCTCACTCTCTCCGCGTTGTTCTCCTGCTCGCCGTCCTCCCAAAACGAGACCTGGACGAAAGACGGGGCGGAGCTTATCGCACGGTGTGAGTGGCGGCACCCACGAACCCGTCCGGCTCTGCTGTTTGTTTCGTTCACGGAGCAGAAGCACCGTGAGGTAGAAACGGTACCTAAGAGCCCCAGCTGGATGTAAAGCATCCTGTGCCTTCCATGAGGCCCGGTAGGGTTAACGTAAAGAATGGGTTGGTTCCTCTGTTTTTTTTTTTATATTTAGAGGAGGTGTTTGTTGGAAAGGAATTTGATATATGATGTTCACACTTCCAAGAGCTGATTTATAGAATATCACCCTGGCAGCCCAGGGTATTAAGCTTCTTGGGGGAATGGAACAGCTATGAACAGACCTCTTCATTTCCAAGATTAGACTGTGAAATATCTGTCTCTTGATCACGGGCTATTTCTCAGCGACTATAATTTCTGCATTTTTTTGCCATCGGCTGTTCTATTCAAATAAACACCAGCATACCAAGGTGTCAATCATATTAATCGCAAAAGACGGATTTGCATTGCAGACCAGGGGAGGGCTAGGCAGGTCTCGCTCACAACCCTTCAGACCGTTCCGATTTACAAAACACACAATTACTGTCGATCCCCTATATAAAAACACCCTACCGCATGACGATGCAGTTAATCAACGGGAGGAACATTTATTATTCATGCATATATGTTTCATATCGGAAGTGTGGGGTTTTTTTTGGGAGAGGGTTCTTGTACCTCATAGCCTATGATCCTGCCGCTGCCAGACCTGGAGGGGATGGGTTTCCAATACACCTCGATTTCAGAGGCCGACAGGATCTCGGCCCAAACTCTAGACGGGGCCTCGGATGGCTCTGGACGTGCAGAAATGACAACGGTGCCGAAGCGTGTTAAATCATGTAATCCCTTTCTGTATTAACATGAAACCCTTCAAATGTTAAACTATTAAAGCTATCTTTAAAGAGCGTACGTTGTTTAGCACCTCCGGCTGATTTTTAGCATGTCCGGTGAACTAATGTGAACATTTACTTGCGAGCATAGAACAAATCTACTCTGGACAGAAAAAGCCCTTGTGTCGATCCGACAGTTTAAAACAAAAAGGTCTTAACGGTAAATTAACAGACATAAACCAGTTGTTGTACTTTGAAAAGAATGCGTGAATGTGAAAAGAGCAGACTGACCTTCGTCTGCAGAATGAACCACGGCCACGTGGCTGGAAGGGCCTTCTCCGACGTTGTTAAAGACGCCGACTTTCACCTCGAACTGCGAAAGGGGTGGGACGCTGTCGTTCCGGTAGACGTATCTGGATGCGTCAGGTGACGCCAGCACCGTCTGGGTCCAAGTGGTGGTGCCAAGCGGGCGGAAAGCCACGACGTAGCCGAACCCCTCTCCGTTCTGATGCTCCTCTGGTAATTGCTGGAACACCAGGGGGGGGGAAAGGAGCTATCTGAGCGATCGGGTTGAGGAAGATAGGACACGGAAAAGGCCGTTATCGTCCTTCTGTTCGGAGAAATCCCCCACACTCGTTCAAAACAAAACGCAGGTGAGAATCGGTGCCGCAACACAAAAATAGTCGCCACCGGCTATTTTTAAACACACCCATTTTAACAGTAGCCGTCGCACTACGACTTGAACATGTGTCTGTGGCTTGAGCTACGTCACGGCAATACCCATCCTCATGCACCGGACGACATCTTTATGGATTCGTGCCCTGGCTGTTTACACCAACTATGTATTTGCTTTATGATTTACACACCGGGGGACGACAGCATCGGGGACGACAGCGCCGCCTTTATAATCAAAACCCATCTAATTGATGCCGCGTAACCACGGAGGGTTCTCTCAAAACTTCCCATCGAGTCAAAGTATCCATTGGCGATCTAATTGTGTGAAAGTGAGTGTCTTGACAAAGCGCTTAAAACGAAATAATAAGATGCATTGTCATGAAAATGCGTTCGACCGTTCCAAAAGGCACCTGTCACCACGAAGACGTTCGGCGAATGAAGTCGGTCTTACCTCCCACGTGATGACCAGCTCTCCTTGGCTCCCTCCACCTCCGCTCACACCGACTGGGGCCACGTCGGGAACTGAATTCAACAGGCGAATACGTGAATGCCAGGCAGTCATATCTCACTCATAACAACACGTGAACTTGAAGGTAGAGGTGCCTATCTATACAAAGCGCTTGAACCGGTATTCGACACACTGGAGGAAGTTTTCAACTGATTTTCCCACCGTCTGTCTTACGAAATTAGAACCGAGTTGACAGTTAACACTGACACTTCCATACTTGGCTCAGGCACCTCTATTTCGGAGGCACAACAGGAAGTCTGCCCTCTTGTGATTCAGTTAGCGGGATGGAAGCCCCCTTGCTCTAGCCTTTCAAGTCACTGCCTTGTGGCGTGCGCGGCTATTTCACGCTACCCTGTGACGCCGGCTTGAAATAATCATCCCCAGATTCTCACTGTGCCGGTGTACAGTACATTAACGGCTAAATGACGAGCACTTCTCTTTGTTAAGATAAGTCAGAATGATCCCATCATCTGATGGCGCCATTCTTGTCATCGGAACACGCGCGGAATAAAATCAACCGTCGACCTTGTCACGCTCACTGGTTAAATCGCAAACATCTGCCCGTGTGTCAGTCATGTTAATAACGAAGTTGGTTCAGTCATCGTTTACGCGATCAGTCGCAAGAACCCGCACATTGCCGTGAAAAGTGACTGCGAGTTCTACACGGCGGAATCCATCTCGGGCAGCACTCAATGCAAATGAAACGAATCAGACAGTTAAATTACATTCCCACCGAGGGACTGATGGATTCTCTGTGAAGTCAAGCAAAGGACAAAGGGTCTACCTGCTGCTTTGGTTCGAATGTGTTTGGACGGCACGCTGGGTTCTCCGACCCCCACGCTGTTGATTGCCACTACCCTAAATTCGTAATCCACCCAGGGGTTCAGGTCCGTTACCGTTGCGTGCGACATCTGTCCGAGCACAGGGTGAGGAACTGGGAATAAAAAACGGTTCAGCATCGGAAAACAGATTGATTCCCGTGTATTAATTACGAACATCAAGCAACGTATGGTTGTTAACTAAGCCAAAGGGAAAATATGGAGTTATTTGGTATGCAGAGCATGGACTAGTGTGGGAAAATACACACACACACACACACACACACACACGCACACGCACACGCACACATATACCTCCAAACACCCACAGCGCAAAATACCAGTTTATTAAATTCAGACATCTATGACAACATCCTGCTCTTGCAGAGTATCCACTGTTTTCTAGTTTGCTTTTGTGTGTGTGTGTGTGTGTGTGTGTGTGTGTGTGGGAGATGATACAGTGGTGCTTTACCGGTCCTGACGGCCTGCCACCCGATGGAGAAGGGGGTCCTGGCCTGTAAGGTGTACATGGTGACAGGGCTGTGGTTGTCCGAGCCGGAACCCCAAGAGAGCTGGGCGGTGCTGTCAGTGATCTCCCCCACGACCACCCCCTCTGGGGCACCGGGGGGGCCTGACGCACCAAAGAAGAAGAGACAACACACACACACACGCCCTTTCGATCAGCTCCCCTATCAAACCCCGTGAGGAGAAAAACAACACGTGTCTCCGCAGTACTAGAGATCCCTTCGGCTTGACGGGGACGGGAGCAAGTTCGTCCGACGAAGGGTTGGCATAACGATGCCTAAGCCTCGGCCGGGCGCCGCTCGACCTCCGAGAGGCGCCGACCGCTGACGGGTCGGGTCAGAGACAGAGAGCGCGGCAGGAGGCGGGGGGGTCTACAGCGTCGAGTCCACCTGTCAACCCGGGGGGAGCTACGGGGGGGCTGGCGTAGACGAGGGGGCGGGGGGGGGGACGGACGGCGCCCTTACCTCTGACGATGAGGTCGGCCGCGGCGGAGACGCTGTCCACCTCCGTGTGAACCATGCACACGTACTTCCCAGAGTGCTTCAGCTGGATGTTCCTCCCCATCAGGTCCCCCGCGGAGCCCTGGCGTCAAAGGAACACGGAAACCCCATCACTACATCAACGGTTCTCACTGAAAAGGTTTATGGGTTCGTTAGTTTTACTCTGATCCATTTTTGGCTCTTCGAAACGACGCTGTGTCGTTCAGTGGCGCGTCCTTGTAAATCAATGGCAAAAAAGAGTAAGTATCCCATACGAGTGAGATATTTATGTCTTCTACACTGTGCGAAAAACTAAATGATGTCCTGAGGTTTATGAGCTCTAACAATGGCGCTGACAATGTGACTTCTACCAACAACTTTCTGTGGGTCTTCGTGTGTTCCAACCAAACAGAACATAAATCGTGTAAGCAGACAGATTTGTGATCCATTTCTCACTGAGCTGTCAAGCGAATTACTCCAAAGATCACCACCGCCCCCCACCTCCCCTTCCCACCAAACCCCTCTCAGGCTGGGGAAATTTAATTCCTGTCCATGGGTTTCACCTGGGGCCACGCCTTAACCCTTCCTGACATGTTTGCATGAAGCACGAACACTTCCTCCCGGAGTCTCGCTCTCTATTAAGGCGGGCGCACGATACATACCCCGCCAATCATCTCAAAGTGGTCCTGTCTGTTGAAATCAATGAGCTTTCCGTTGAAGAACCACTTAAAGGAGGGATCCAGGGAGGAGTCTCTGGACACCACGCAGGGCAACACGATGCTTTCTCCCACGGTGGCGTCCAAACTCAGAGGCGGGACAACAATCTTTGTAGGCTCTGTTAAATGACGACACAAAAGCATACAAATAAAACAAAATATATACATAAAAAAGTTGGCACTAACCTATTCTAAAAGTAGCCCCGCTGAGAAAAGGCAGCATGATTTTTCTTCCGTACAGTAAAACTGAGAATAGGCCAATCTTTATTCTTACAATGACTAAAAGCCTTGAATGTTTTCATTTTTAAAGTGTGTCTATCTCTCATAAAACGATTTCGATTTTTTTTTGGGTTGCAAGGTGGGGCAACGGGGGATTGATAGCGTCAAGGCTAAATAATAAAACACATTCCAATCACCATGTGAAATTAAGGGAGGGGAGGGAAACACTTTCTGTAAAACCATTAGGTATTAAAACAGCCAAATCGGCGGGGAAAAAACGCCAAAGCAGCTCTTTTTAAATTAACATGCAACGTGTGACATGGGGGGAACAGGGAAAAGAAAAGATTTTTTTTTTGTGTCTCAGTCTAAAAGGAGATGCCAGGGGTTTTCTCCACGTTTGCTGTGGGAACAATCACTCAAAACCTGACAAAACCACAGATGAATTATGCCCCCTGTCAACCCCATAAGGAATATAAAAACAACTATATATTTCATCATCAATTTCATGCTTGGGTTAGAATTTGCTTTCCTTAACACACGCCCGGGCCGTCCGCTTAAAAGGCGGTAAAAAAAAACCTTTTGTCCGGAGAAGCACCTTTTACCACCAGTGCTCCGGTGCTGCTCGACGTTCCGAAGGTGTTCCTGGCGACGCAGGTGTACCTCCCTCCGTCCGCCTTGCTCACGTTGGTGATGCGGAGAGTGCCATCCGCCATGATGATCCGCCTAAAGAGATTAAGAGACCGACTCTTACCCGTCACGATGATTCAACTGATTTGATTGTTATCTTCCCCGATGTGCATGTGTATAACCCCAAACCACACACAGGTAGAACTGTACTCCGTCTCGAATGCTAACCGAAGTCTCCAACCAGCATCTTAAAAACGCACGTGTGTGTATATTCACAACAGAGCAATTGTCTTATGAATCAAGCCAAACGGATCTGCTCTGGGGGGTTGGGGGCGGCATCGACTGCACAGAAGATTAAATGTTTACGTTAATAGGAGACACAACTGGGCGTCGAGACAATCAGGAAGGGAAAGGCGAGGAAAGGGGGAAAAAGAGGAAGAAGAGCCACATGGCAGATAGAGTTTTCCCTCTGAATGGAACCTATTCTCCACCTGCGGCCTTCCCATTATATAATATGCAGGAGATTCCGTGTGCACGCTAAAAGCAATTTCCAAAAGGTAATAAAGGGAACTGTCGTTTTTGCTACTATCTCACTTGAAGTAGACAGTCTTGCTTGGACTGGAGTGTAAAATCAGGAGATCTTACAATGGGGGGGAGCAGCTGAATGGGAACATGAACTACAAATCAATCTCGTCCCACTGGAATACGCATCTGCACACTATTCACTTCACAGCTACTCACAGGTCTTTTATTTACACGATACATATAAACAATAAGCCACTTGGTTGCCAGATATTTTAGATAAGTTGCATTTTGTTCTTCTTTTTCTTCTTCTCCTTCTCCTCACCACGCTTCCTGTGCCCGTTGACATGAACTACAAATCAATCTCGTCTCACTGGAATATGCATCTGCACGCTATTCACTTCACAACAAGTCACAGGTCTTTTATTTACACGAATTAATCCCAAACCGTTAAACAAATAAGCTGCTTGGTTGCCAGATATTTTAGAGAAGTTGCATTTTTTTTAATAATAATAATAATAATACATTATACTTATAAAGCGCTTTTCAAAACACTCAAAGACGCTGGTCTTCTTCTTCTTCTTCTTCTTCTCCTCACCTCGCTTCCTGTGCCCGTTGACATTCAGTGGGGTCGGGCTGCCGTCGTCAGTTCCGCGTTGCTATTTTCAAAATCGGGTTGAAAAAACCTTGCCGACGCATAAACCACGCTGACAATGACTCACCACCGCGAGCTCCCGTTTCGCTAAATCAAACGGGAGAGCGGGCCGCGCGCTGCGAGCAAGCGAGCTCGAGAAATCAAACAATCCCTCTGTAGCTCCCGCCAATAAATATGTATTCACTTTGCCTGAGCCGGGACCCAGGGAGCATGTCGAGCACTGGGTGCTTTGCGCTGATTTATTGACAAAAATATCAAACGTTGAGTGATGGAGGCTCACTGAGAACATGACCTGGGGGGGGGGGGGGGGCAATGAGCTGCAAAACAAACGCGAGTGCGAAGAAGTATCTGCTTGGCGAACGAAACCCCGGTTCCGCGCCGTGCATTTCTATTCTCATCCGGGGGCAGAGCCTGTGTAATCGCTTCTCTCTCTTTTTCCTCATGGCCGGCCGGCGGGAATATGATAACTAATCAATGCGGCGCTCGCACGTCGAGTCACGTCTGGCGGTCTACCGAACGTTCGCGGGGATAAGGCAGTGCCTATCGATTGGGAGACACGACCCCCAACGAAACAGACTTTGGAGAATGGCCCGGCGAGGCAGTAACACCTTCGGTTCACAGCTCATCTGACGCAACACCACCTGGCGCTGATTAAAGATGCAGAACGGGAGAGGTCGTGTCCGGGCGTTCAAGGAAGACACCAAAAACAACAGGCCAACACGGCTTTTTCACTCCTCCCTCGTCTTGAATCTCCCTGGTAGCACATGAAAAAGATGACTCGAAACAAAAACCATAGCACGCACACACAAAGGCTATACACTCATTAGTCTATGAGAGTGTATGTTTGTGTATGTGTGTGTGTGTGTGTGTGTGTGCATGTACAGACAAACCCACGTAATGACAAGTGTGTGTGTGCATGTACAGACAGACCCACGTAATGACAAGTGTGTGTGTGTGTGTGAGTGTGCATGTACACGTTACATATTCTGAGCTCAGATTATGCAGAATGTCGTGACTCCTGCCAGGAGGTGTCCCTTCACTCTCTGCAGCCCGGAGGTGACCCACGGGGGTCTCTCTCCGTGGCAGAGAGGTCCCGGGTCCTCCTAACAAGACTTTACTTAGCATCCCGCTCTTTGCCTTCCAATGCCCACAGCTCTTGAACTAACGCTGAAGGGCGATCCGGTAGCCATCTCGCCCGTCATCGTCCACGCACTGCACACATCCACGTTTTAATCGAACTCCGCGCATGAAAATAAACGTTGATAAACCACGGCAGTAAAACCAAAAAAGGCGGTTTCGACTAACAGTTGCCTTTTAAAACGCGGCGTCCGCCTTGGATACGCGGTCGCGCTAGAACCGGGACGTTTTTTTCTTCTTCTTCTTCTTCTTTTTTTTTTTTTCCATCGACATCTAAGGTCCCCTTGAGAGCAGACATAAATAACAATGAGCCCCAGAGAGCGCGGTGGCGGCCACAGTGGGAGGGCGCCCCCGTAACGCGCGCCGGCCACGGCACGAGCAGCGGAGCGTACGCTTTTGTCCCCTACCGCTCGCTGTCCTTCAGGAACTCCGCGCCTCGCCGCCAGGCCACGGCGGCCCTGGGGGAGGCGTGGGGACGGCACTCCAGGGCCGCCTCGCCCCCCCGCTGGATCAGCGTGGACTTCTTCACCGGGCTCTTGGAGAAGTCGGGCGAGGAGGCTGGGGAAGGAAGGAAGGAAGGAAGGAAGGAAGGAAGGCACCGTTTTTCAGCCAATTTTCTCTCATCCTAGCGGGGACAACAGCTGTGCATCAGACGAGCCCATCACAGTCAATTAAAAAACCTTCCCTCAAAAAAAGAAAAAAAAAGAAAAAAAAAGAAAAACATGGCTGCCTCCCTTTATGAAGTCATTATGCAAATTGTGATGATCCATGCCTCGGTAAGCACATGCATTTCTTTCTAACCCCCCCCCGCCCCGAACTTTCTTTCCCTTAAACCTATTGCTGGCTTTGACCTGGGATTACCTCTATGTTGATCCTAATCGGGACAGACCAAATGGCTTACCCACAACCTTGAGCTCAGCACTGGCGTAGATAGCTCCCTGCTCGTTCTCTGCCACGCACTGGTACATTCCAGAGTCAGTCAGGTTGATCCTGGAGATGGACAGTCGGCCCCCTTCAACAGTAATTCTTCTCTGAAATACAGGATTTTTTTTGGGGGGGGGGGATTAAATGTCACTTTTAGCATGCAAAGATGGGGGATAAAGATTCAAATAAACTTCAAAATAGACAGGTTAATTACTTGTAAGACAATGAAATATTTATTTGAATTGTCACCACAATGTTTTGCTGTACACTCAAATTATAAGCCCCTTCACCTATGTTCTATTTCTTCCAAAGAAAGATTGAAACTTAAACACAAATCCTTTGGTTTACATTGTAATGACTTACAAAACATTGCTGAATGTCAAAATGTATCTTATTACACACAGAAGTCCCAGGCACTGGATTGGACAATATAAATGGCACCGCGTAGCAGATATAGATATATACGATATAATTAAATTCCAAGCAGGTGACTCTCTTTAAATTAAAGTTTAATTTGCCTGTGTAGAGTGTGTGCGCACTATAGGAAATCACTCATTTATCCAACATGTAAAGGTCTTATTTTTTTACTCTGTGTACCATAATGAGAATAGAAAAGGTCATAAAAAAAGAAAAAAACGTTAACCAATTACGGAGAATCTCAAGGAAACAATTAAAAGTTTAAGACAAAATGATGTGATGGTACAGAAAAGATCTCCCGTCAGAATAAGCAGCGTCCTGAGCCGCTTCTGAAGCGGCCAGCGACAACTCAAGATCTATAACATGTTAAGATATTTACGGAATTATGTGCACAGAAGAGTTGGGGGGAAAAAGGCCCTTTTGCATTTGGAATCTGGACCAAACTGCCAGTGGGTGTTTCTGCGGGTAACTCTTTGCCAAGGCGGAGTGATGTGGCCGTACTGAAACAGCACCGTGTCTTGGTGGTTAGCACTGTGGCATCACAGCAAGGAGGTCCTGGGTTCGATCCCCGCCTTGAACCAATAGGCTTCTCTCCTATGTGGAGTTTGCATCTTCTCCCCGTGTCTTTGTGTGGTTTCCAACGAGTGCTTTGGTTTCCAACCCACTTGCAAAAACCGTGGGTTGACCATGGGTGCCATGACTAAGGCACTGCAAATAGAACGGCGGTTCTGTGCATGCAAACCTCTGCGATGTGTGAGATGAGCGAGTCTGATGCAAATTGACTTCCTCCCCAGACTGAACGTTGTGTGTGATAGGTATTTGTCTATCTGTGGCTATCTAATTGGCGATCAGTTTGAAAAAATGTATGAGTCCTGAAGAAAGTGCAATTTTTTTTTATTAATATTCTTTTTATTAATAATAATGATCTTTCTTATCTATTTCTTGGGGCAGCACGGTAGCTAGGTGATTAGCACTGTTGCCTCACAGAGAGAAAGTCCTGGGTTCGATCCCTACCTTGTAGAGTTGGCATGTTCTCCCCATGTTAGAGTGTGTATCCTCCGGGTACTCCGCTTTCCTCCCACAGTCCAAAAATATGCAGGCTGAATGGAGACTCTAAGTCAGCGGTTCTTAACCTGGGTTCGATTGAACCCCGGGGGTTCGGTGAGTCAGTCTGTGGGGTTCGGCGGAAGTCAAAATACACACACTGTGTGTGAGTCTTTTCTGTACGAAGGGTTTTGTGAAGGGTGCGAACGGTTCTGTGAATGCCCTCATGAAACTTGCGGGGTTCAGTACCTCCAAAAAGGTTAAGAATCACTGCTCTAAGTGTGTGTGAGTTGTTGTATGTCCATATGTGTTAGCCCTGCGATGGATTGGCGATCTGTCCAGCGGTGTACCCCACCTCTCGCCCAAAGTCGGCTGGCATAGGCTCGAGCCCCCCCATGACCCTGCATAAGACAAGCAGTTCTG
>JAVQJS010129357.1:0-17069 GCA_036024795.1 Galaxias rostratus | reverse complement strand
ATTCAGCAAAGAAGAATACTGACAGATGTGCCCTGGTACATACCCCAAGAATCGATGTTTCAATGCAAAGCCTTTCGGCCTTTTATGCTGAGATTACATTATCATTATCATTATCAGCCTTCTCAATCATTGAGTGCATTCAGTTCTTTATTTTAATGATTTGCTGTATTGTTAGTGGTACAGATAAATCACGGCAATAAATAACTGACAACAAATAAAACCATTTTGATGTAACAAATAAACGTCTTGTTTTGTGGCACAGTAGCTGAAATCATATTAATTGCGAAAATCTTTGTATAAGGAATATGTGCTTAATGGCCACCACCAAGAGACATGACAGCTTTAATGACTGATTCCAGTCAGTGAAGTTAGCCATGCACGGTCCTGCCGCTACCAACAGCCTCGCAGAGCATGGTGTCAGCCGCACGCGGCGGTGCGACACTTGCACCAGAAGGCTTTGTTTCACCATGAGAGATAACCAGTGTGACAAGTGTTCGGCAACATGTCCCTTTCTAAGAGATTCATGAATCTTGTTTTAGTAACATGTCACATGCGCTTACTGGGGAAGGAAGGAGGTCCACCCGATGTGGCATGTTTAGCTTGGCCTCACAAAATATGTTGTGGTTTTCTCAGGTCTCAATAAATATGTTGAAAGTTGAGTATGCCACATACATTTATGGCGTATACAAGGCACTCCATATGTATCTATCTATCTATATATATATATATATAAATCGACCTCCATAATTTTATCTGCAACTCATACCTTCACTGCGTAAGGACATGCTAAATGGGGATGTACGGCATTTTTCAGGATTTACAATCATCTGATTTTATTACAAAGTGATGTTTTAAAGCAGGAACCCGGCATATTATTATACGCAACATGCTGTTTTGTTTTCTTGTCAGAGCTATAGATTTATAGATACTTCCTAAAAGTCCTCATCAAGACACAATGTGTTATATTTAGCCACCATTAAGCATTCTACTAATAGTGTTCTGCTGTACCCACTACTGTAACACAAGGCAGCCTTTATCAGTGTCAGAGTATAGCGTGACAGAGTAATGGGACTGCAGCAGAGCCTAGGATGAGGAAAACACACACAGACACTGTAGGCACACACAGACCCACACACATCCACACACAGCAGAGGATGCAGTAAACACTCTTCTCCTCTGAAGAGCCGAACTCAGTGGGACGCCTGGGCTTGTTCTATCCCTCCCTGCCCCCTGCTGACACACACATGCACATACACACACAAGGGACACATTCGAGCTGCAGAAGCACACACAAATACTGCACACATACGCACAGACATTCCGTATGGGTGCAAACCAACCACACATACTCTATCTTTATTTTTCCGCACACACACACCACTGGCAGAATGAGAGGTAGAATTTACCCAACTGATAAATGGGGCATGAGAGCTAGGGTCACACAAACAGACACACTCACAGGCTGTCTAAGGGACACACTAGCCAGGAGGCAGAAAGGTGGGACTCAGCCAAGCGTGTAACAGAGGGAGTCTTTTATCACTGATGCTTTTCACACAGGCTATCTAGTCATCGAAAGGAGCCAGCAGCTAAGAGAGACTAACAATTCATAAAAAAAGTACGATTCTGGCAATTCTATAATTATATTCGACATAATTATGTACATAACCCACACCTGGCGTAGCTGTTAAGATGTGCAAACCTCTGTGTATTTTCTTTACTTTTTCTTCCACCTACATGCATCATGAGTAGTAGGTTTTCACAAGTCCGGTATTTCGAGGAGAAAAAAATAATTAAGCTAAACTAACTTCCTGTCCTGTTTTTATGTATGAGATCAGTGTGTCCATTAGTGTATAAAAAAGAGACAGAGATATAGAGCGTGCGTGTGTGTGCAAGCTCGTTTCAGTGTGCCTTTCCAAACACAGTCACCACCTGCTGCTTGTGTGCCTGTTTTTGTGGAAGCACTCATTCATATGGCAACCATCAAATATCAATAAACACATAGAACGCAGAATAAAATACTAATCTGATCGGATTGAAAGCAGTTTTGCATTTGTATGTGTGAGTGGGTGTGTGATTCAGATGGTAATATGTCGAGGCATTCTGGAACTTTCTCTACAGTGGATCCGTCTTTCTCCATGTCTTTCCTGGGTTCGACGGAGTCACAGCTGGACTTTTGTTTTTCTGTCTGTTCTGAGACTCACTTCCCCTTCTCCCATTATGCACGGCCTCACTCACATGCTAATGTACCAGAGAACTGGAGCAAAACAGCACAGTATAATGCTACCTAGAGTAAAGACACAGACAGGCAACGTTCAGTCTCTTTTTGGCTGGTTACCCTGCTACAGAAATGAGCAACAAAAAGATTGGTATGACTAAATATAATTCTTTTCATAATCAACTCATACACCCGAATGCATGTATTTGGGAAATGTTGCTTTTCCACCTGTGATTGACAGGGCACAGGCTTAATTACTGCTTGAAAGGCTCATAACGTGTGTAAAAAACTATGCAGAGCCCCACCAGGAACCAACTTGACATGTTAATCTGGCATCAATAGGCCAATGGATGACAACCACAAGAGATGTAAAATCCAGTGCTTGCCCTAAACCTGTCTGGAATCACTTTTGCTCTGCTAAGCACATAAGCCATTTAGTGGGTGTGAAATTGTAGCGCTTAGCTCATATTTTATCCCACCCTCACAGGTTCACAAACAAGGCGAATCCACACAGTCTAATGTTCAAAAGTGTCCAGGTAGAAAGAAAAAAAGCACTTTTACAATTGCGCCCTTGAATAATGTTTACATTCTATCAAATAAGTTATTACAGCATTTGATCATTGTACAAGTTAATGCTTGGTTAAAGATACTAGCAGAGCCGAAACCTGCGTTACTTATTTCTGCAAAGATTTTTGCACTCATGTTTCAAAATAAGCTAAATCCAAAATGTGAAATTTCAATTATCTATCTTGAAGGGTATATAGTCAGTTTTACATAATACATTTGTTTGTTTGAGTTAATTCATATTTCAACAAAATGACAAACTCAATGTAAGTTTGTATATAGAGTGAGTCAGTGTGGACACACATTCATTCAGTGAAATATAGCGATGAAAAAAAAGAGCTACAGTATGACAGAAAAAGAGAGAGAGTGAAAGAAAAAAGCAAGAGTACTAAAAAACCAGGTCTATTTGTCTCCCTTTTGCCTCCACCAGGTCCTCCTTGGGTCTCGGGGCCTTTTCACATCTCTTATTAGCAGGCAGATTTTATCACTCCGTAGACAAGGCAATTTTCGTTTTCTGGACAGGAAAGAGGGAGGGATGGAGGGATGGATGGAGGAAGGAGGAAGGTGAGGACGGAGGGCTGGAGATGTGACACCTGGACCCCAGTGAGACAGCTGCTTGAGCTGATAATTAGAATAGGGTACTCTCAGGGTCAAAGAGACAGAATTATTTGGCTAGTGTAGACAGCAATTTCCTTCAGCCGCATGAGATGAGACATCACAAGCTGTTACAAACGTGCACTGTGGAGACTCAGCACCCGCTCCAAGTCAATCCTATATTCCCCACAGTCTGGGGAATATTGAAAGCGGCAACTAACTAGGGACCAAATCATTTAATTTGACTTCTTGAAGTGTGTCACGGGTGTGTGTGTGTGTGTCCTCAGTCTTCAATCTCAGGGGCTAGTTCACAGCTCTGACATGGACTGATAATCAAGCCACCACACTTTTACTCAAGAGGAGAGTGACAGACAGAGAACGAAGGGGTAGAGAGAATGATGGTGGGATATCTGGCTGAAGGTTGGTGGTCACATCAGTCCAACTCATCAAAAGTGGTAGAATTTAATGAAGAGTTCTCTGTCTCCTGTGTATGCAGTCTTTCGTCTGCCCATAAAAGGTGTACAATACTTTGTCTCAGCGGGCCTCTTCAGTCTGTACCTGTCTGTTCGGAGCCACAAAGCCATCATGGTCACCTCTAATAACCAGTAACGACAAGTTATGAGATTACCTACTGTACCCTACACCACAATATACAGTAGATACTTCTATATAAAGTAGTGGGCTCACAGACATCCTGGTATTGAGCTTCAGAACTACAGAAAATTCAGTCACCCATAGCATTACTGCTGTAAATTGTATTATCATCTCAAGTAAGACTTGTTTATGCTTCAGCTGATAAAGTGAACAAGTGTCTAAGCCTTTTTTCATTTTAACATGCGTGCAACACCCAAAAGTGTCGTCCAACACCAAATGTGTCTTTCAAACAGGATTACTGCCGTGTAATAAGTTGTAGGCTAATGCATCAAACTACCTTAATTCCTCTCTAATTTACTTCACATTTCTTGGGAATGGTGGATACAGTGGACCACTAGTACTTAATTAAACTGGTTAATAAAACGATGTTTATACCCCTGTGACCATGTTGCCTTTAAATTATTACCCTAGAGATACAATTTTGTGCTGTCAGAAAGAATCAGTTCGAATATGTATTATTTATATATATTGTTGGGCCTATTCTGTTGTATTTGCACACAAAAATATAAGAACCAAATAACAGGTACACCTACATAGTGTATGAGGATAGTGCCACTATACTCAGGAAGAGTACAGCAAAGTAATTTGTACATGCCGTTAAATATGCCAGAGAAAACACAGGCACACACCTGTACACAGACCTCCTCTGCTGCCACATATTTCCATCCGTCTATTACAAGAGAATGGTCCCTTTCGTAAAGTTGTGTTTGTGCCACAGAAATCTGCTGTGAAAGATTCAGCAGGAAGCTTGTGGAGGACAGATGTGTAATTATGTTATTTTTACCTCCAGGAGCTCGCTGTGTGAGAGGGGAATTAGCATCACACCTGTGTGTAATTGGCTAAATTAGCTTGTAGAACGCCAACTCTCAATGCTGTTGGTCGGTAGGGGGAGGGTGCATCTTGGTGGAAATCGCTGTGAGTTGTTTAGATTCTGCCAAAGAACCTGTCAGGGGGAGTTGGTATTGGCCCTGCAATCTAGAAGGTCAGAATAAAGGTAGACTTGCCTGTCCTCGTTTTCTCTATCACATATATCTGCCTGTATGTTGACAAACACAGGGTACTTCAACAGTGAATTATTGCCCCTTTCCGTGTAGCATAACTTGCAAACTCTGGCTATTTAAAAACACTTACCTTGTTTGGGTCTTTTTTTAGGTATTTAATTGTTTCTGCTATACATGGTATATCTCTATCTGTTTACTGATGGCAAATCTCAACCATCCGCAAGGGCTTCACAAAGACAGACGATAGTGGCAAAAAAAACAACCGTACATGAACACTCAAAGCATGCCGTTCGAGCTGTGATCAAACTGGGAAGAACAGTTTAAGGATGTGCACACCCGCGCACCTGCAAAATATAACTAAAAACTGATAAAAGGCGAGAGTTGAATAACTACAAATAGCCTTGTGTTTCAGGTATTAAATATCAAATAAACATGTCAGATATTCAGAATCAAAAGATTTGGCACGAGAATGAGTCCCAACGTTCACACGGGAACTTTAAAGATTGAGAATACCTCAAATAAAGCAATGTTCACACTGTGTCTTGTACACTAGCGCCATCTATGGACAACAATCTGTATCGACCTAAACAGTTCGGGACACATTTTCTCAAGCCTGTTCGTGTTGGGGAGATTGGATCATTTTAGTTTCTTGGTCGAAGGGGGATGCCACGTAAAGAAGAGTAAAGAACTACGTCTCAGTGGATTAAACTGTACACGCTTCATCGTATGCGTTCACGATTCGATAGAACGATAGCGATAAGATTTTCTCATGATAAAAAATTATAAGATGTTGAAGGCAAATTATGACTGAAAAAGATTCTTAAAATGCTTCATTTTACATGAACTTCAAAAATGCATGTTATTTCTGAGGTTGAAAATAAATAAGACAAAATAATTCACAAGTATTGTCAATAACAATCTAACAGTATAATATTCATATTCCGAAATCACAGACAACCATCCATTTCAAAAGTTTTCTATTAAGTTCAGGTTGGCACTCGTTGCCCGGGCAACGGAGCCGTCTGTGCATGGGACAGCTACCAAGACCGAAGAAACATCTACCCATTTTATAAAACCGTATTTTACACACGATTACTGTTTTTTTTTTAAACAAATCTTTAACATGACTCGAACACAAATGTTGTTGCGCGTGCGCGACCAGGGTGACCGACTCACTGTCTGAGAGAGCTCGTTATTTTCGAGACATTTTTGAGATTCGTTCAAAATGAACGACACATCACTACAGCCTATCAGAGACAAGGTAAACAAAGCAGAGCGAGGGAAATTTAAAATTTCTGCAAGGGCCACCTTGTAATATTAGCACATGTGAATTATTGTGATTGCAGCAAAACAATTATTGTGTCTCCACATAACTTAGTTTTAGTTATTTAGTACTCAACACTTACTTCAAAAATGTACCAGAGAAAAGTTTTGAAAACTAGCTAGCTAATAGCTAGTAACGCTCGCTAAGCTAGTAATGTTTGTTGTAGCTCTTGCCTATGCTTTGTAGAGATCTTCAATATCAAGTCAAAGGTTAGTGAACCAGCTAGCTTACGTTTTTGGTGTAAGATGATTCTTTTTGACGTGTTTTCTTTTGATATTTGGTTAATAATGTCTAGGTATCGCGTGGCTTGTTACGACATATACATGTGGGTCTATATGTTGCGTTCCCTTGTAAATGGCGACTTACTTTGCATCTACTAGTACTTGCTGTTATGCTAACTTGTCATTCTAACCATCCACAGCGAGCTACTTAGTACTTTGACAAGTTGTAGCGTTACCCCTGACCGACTTGTCTGTGTCTCCACCAAGGATGGGGAAGACTCGGAGAATTCAGAGGATTCCATCCCCCGTTATAGGCAACACTGAGGAATGTGAGTCCTTGCTAAGTTATTTAAGCTGTTCGAATTGGACAGCAACATTAGCTACCACTTCTCTATTCACAACACATTCCGCTTACTAATGCAATGACTATGTCGCGTTGGCTCACTTAATAAAACAAACATTAAGGCCATTGGATACGCGTTTTAAAAATGACGCTTTTGTTTATCTTGTTTGCTGTTATTATCCTCGTGGACTTTAACAACTAGCAACAGTATAGTTGAGGTCAATGAGTTTCCTTGGTTTTCATTTTTGCAGATTGTGCTCTTTGCAAACACAATGTTGATGATCCAGACCAGTACGGGGAAATGATTACTCTCAAGCAGCCGAATCTCACAGTCCACTATTTCTGTTTGGTTAGAGATCCATTATTTTAAGCGTTTTACTTGAGCATAAAAGCTTTGTAATTTTGCACAGTGTTTTACAGTTGCACTTGAAGGACTACTTTTGAATGGCATGTACATTTGTGTTTCAGTTGTTGTCCTCTGGGGTGTACCAAAAAGGAGAAGAAAAAGAGGGAATATTTGGTTTCCTTGTTGATGACATCCAAAAAGAGATCCGGCGGTCCTCCAGGCTTGTGCGTTTAAGTCACAGACAGGTTACAGCTTGTGAAAACGGCCTGTTTTACTTCAGATACAAACAATACTCTGTACTCTTTTACTTCAGATACAAAAAAGATGTACTATTTTTCTTTTGAAATATCAAAATGTATTCTCTTGAAATATTGCTGTAGCGCTGTGTGGCTTGCAAGCAAAAAGGGGCTTCAGTCGGCTGTTTTGTTAAGAGCTGCAGGCAGATGGTCCATTTCCCCTGTGGAAAAAAACAAAAGTTCATCTTCCAGTTCACAGACCTGTATCCGTAAGTAACCACAAACTGTTAGATACACTATAGATACATTTACCATTGTACCCAAAACCGATATTTATTCACGGGCTGTTTCTTTGAATATGTTTTCTCACAAACACAATTATGACTTATAGGTCCTACTGTATGGAGCACGGCCCCACGCAGACACTTCCGGTGTCTGCTGACATCAGTCTACCAGAGTCCTGCTCTGTCTGCCTGGACCCCATAGAGCCCCTCCTTTCCTACTCCATCCTCAAATGTCCTGCTTGCCACTCAAGCTGGTTCCACAGGGAATGCATTCAGGTGTGTGTGCGTGCGTGCGTGTGCGTGCGCAAAGAGACAGGAACATAAAAAGTGTCTGTTTGCATGTGTGAGAGAAGAAAAAAAAAAGAGAAACTGAAATAGTTTGAAACTGTTACTATTCATCAGAAACATGCCCACAGTGCTGCCAAGTTCTTCTTCAAATGTACCCTCTGCAACAACAAAGATCTCTTTCAGCAGGAGATGCTGAGAATGGGCATCCATATACCTGAAAGGTAACCACTTAGTGTGTGTGTGTGTGTGTGTGTGTGTGTGCGCCCATGTGTGCGCATGCGTGTGTGTGTGTTAATGTACACAACTGCACATAGTTTGATATTCCTGAAACCACAGACATAAAACCTAACCATTTGTTCTTGGAATATTTTACATAGAGATGCATCATGGGAAATGGAAGAAAATGCCTATGTGGAGCTACTGCAAGTGCATCAGCGCTGCGATGCTCCTAAATGTCTCAGTCACAATGGACGGTCGTTCTCTGCAAACACTGGGTAAGTGTTGGTGTGTGTGTGTACATGGTATGAGTATATGGTGTGAGTTCTGCGTGTTTCTGTGCATGTTCTTGCTTGAACCATGTAACATTCTGATTCCAGCTGGTTTGGGGTGGTCCGCTGCATGTTGTGTGGCTCCAGTGGAACCCATAGGAAGTGCTCTGGGATCAGTCTTTACGCTACCAACTGGATGTGTGGAGACTGTTCTTCGGCTGTGAATAGAAAGGGTAAGGGAGCCGTCATTTGATTGAACGCTTTAGCGAACTGTGTTCAAAATGCACACTCTTTTCCTGTTCACTGGGAAACAAAGGTATGTGTATGTTTAGTGGATGCTGTGTTTTCATTGATTTATTTCTTTTTTGTTTGTATCCATTTTTAGCATCTCTAGTCTCCAGAGCTTCTCAGCATTGTGAAGGACAGCAAAGAAGCAGGTTGTCAAAACGACATCTTTCATCCCCGTCTCCCATCGTCTGTAAAAGGTACTCTTTAGAATTGTATAAAGGTTTACCAACCATTAAACAGTATTCAGTTATTGATCTCTTTTTTTTTTCTCACTGTCTCAAGATTTAAAATGCATTCCCGTTCATACCTTGGTTAGGGCTCTTTTATCAAATGGTTCTCCAAAGGACATCCTACTGGCAATAGCCAACCAGCTCACCACCCCATCAGCCCAGCAGCCCCACAGCTTGGTGCAGGTTACCAAAGATCAGGCTCTCAGCGCTGGCCTGGACCTTTTCAAAACGCCACACTTCAACCCTTCACACTGTCTTTCAGTCAGGTCTGTCACCCATTATTTCTACTTAACTCTACTATTTTATCTAAGGTATGCTATAAATACATTTAAGCAATTAATTAAATTCTTTCTTCTTCTTCTTTGGTCAGGTTTAAAAAAGACAATAAGACTTCATCCCCAAGCTACCTCAGTGGTTCTGTGGCAACACGCTGCTTCTTAAGGCAACTGGTGAAGCAGATCCAGAACTCTGAGGTGTTCGAGGGTCCAGTTGGATCCAAAAACCTGGCATTGAACTTACATGGTATGCCAGCAGCTTTTCATTTACATCAAGGGTTTGGGTACCGACTTTTAGTTTTCATTTTTTTTCTGACATTTGTTGAGGGTTCTCTGGTGTGTGATTTCCCCCCTCTGCTCACCAGCCCTGCGGGAGGATTTGTACTTCTATGTGGGCTGTTTGCTGGCAATCAGTCTGGTCCATGGAGGGCCTCCCTTGCGCTTCTTCTCCCCAGCTCTTTACCAGTGTCTCTTCAACTACCCTCAAGATACACCTCTTCAAGTCAAGGACATGACAAACACACAGTTCACACACAAAATAACCAGAGTAGGTCCTATTTAAGGATATGGTTAATGTAACGTGTCATGACAAACATACTGTTTATGTAATCTTTAGCCTCATACTTTCTTCAAACTGACCAAACGGTTTATTTGTTATGAACAAGAACCCTGATTGTTTTGTAGATGGCAGAGGCCCGGTCAATAGAGGAGCTTAAAGAGGCTATGGAAAATGCCTCAGAGTACCTGGAGGTGGCTGGCTGCAATCGACCAATCAGCTCTCTAGATGATAAATATGCCCTTGTTGAGGATATCATCAGCTTTCATATGATCACCAGGTTGCAGCTTCCCTTTCAAAGGTGTGTGTGCGTGCGTGCGTGGGTGTTTCGAGGTATAGGATGTGCATGTTTGAATTTATGAACACGTGTCCACAAACGCATGTTTCCTCACTTTAGTCCTTTCGCATTCCTAACTTTGGTGGCATCATCATGAATTTGTGTGTCTCCAGATTGCGCGAGGGTCTCAAAACACTGAAGGTGTTTGACCAGGTCCAGATGTTCCCGGATGCATTCCGCCCGTTCTTCTGTGATCCTGTTGAGAAGCTCCATGCTGAGACACTAGCGATGCTCTTCACTGTGACCTTCTCAGAGGATGTGGGGAAGCAAGTCAAGGAGAAACCAGTGGTTGCGTTCTGGAGACAATACTTAGAGGAGTGTGAAGGTATTGCTGTTATCATTCATGGATAATGTCAGTTCCAGTCAGTAAAAAATAGATTTTTGGATATGTCTTATATACAGTATATATATATAGAAACCACCAACACAATTTGTTCAAATCAACCTGCGCTTGTTAATTTGATTGGGAACAGTGGTAGGTCCACATACACTTGTCTCGCCATACATGTGCCACGTGATCTATACGTGACTTAAGTTTGAACAGAACCAAACGCCTGTCCTCCTCTCTCCTCAGTGGGCAGAAGTGCCAGCACTCTAGAGGATGTGCTGATGTTTGCCACATACACTGATGTAGTCCCGGCTATAGGCTTCCAGCCCCATCCTACCTTGTCCTTCATCCATCCAAATCAGGCCCCAAACACTCTGGGAGAGGGGGGGGCATTCCCTCAAAGCCAGCCCAGCTCCAACCACCTTTCTGTGCCCGTGGTTTCAGACTACAAGTTCTTCAAGAAGAGTATGGAGTTGGTCATCTGTCAGCCCTCCGAGTAGAATGGACTCTTAGTGATGGTTCATTCCACTTATCATTAAGAGAATATGGAGAGGAAGACATTCCATAGTTGGCCATAAGCGTCCTGTCCTAAACATAAAAAGATCATGTCATGAGTTTGCAGTCCTGATTGTCTTAATGATCCTGAAATATGTTTGTGCTTGGATATTTTTCAGATGTTGATGTTCTTTTGTTTTCATCTGTTATGTCATGCTTTTGACTTTATCCCGATTAGGTTTCACCACATTCATACATTTTATACCCACTGTTTAAAAGTTTGAAACAGAGAAGAAATTATTTTAGCTTTCAGACCATGTACCAAATTTAGATTGAATCAACAGAGCCTACCCATCATTTGTGCTGTGCCCTATTCCTGCCTCTTTTAATTGTGTATGTATGGTGGTATGTGATCATGCAATTTCAAGCGTTGTATTGTCGACAGCAAATAACCTGCTCTATCTACTCTACATTTTCCATGGCTCCCATCATTCACAATTCAATGTTTACTCGAAAGGCACAGTCAGACAAATTAGATTTATTATATATATATATATATATATATACACACAAACACAGACACACATAGTATATTCAATATACACTAGGATAGGATGTTATAATGTTCATAATGCCACATTCTAAGATCAATTTAAAAGACAATATTTTAGAATATATATGTGTGTGTGTGTGTGTGAGTTAAAAAAATGGTCTCTGTTGTACTACATTGAAGATATATTACGTTAATTATATTACCACTTACAGTACTACTAGAAGACACCATTTGAATGAAACTATTAGCGTCATCAAGTGACACTACTAGGTTGCCACGTCATGCGCTGCCTCGTCACCACATAAACAGAAAACATGGCTGCGTCCGTACGGGAAAGGCAGGCAGGTCTGTATAAAATAAATTGTTAGATCACTTTGTTATGAAAATACATAAATATTAGCATGTGTGTTGCACACATTACATTTTCTATCTTCTCGGAGATAAAACCCATCTGAGACGTTTTCTACTACGTGTAAGGAAGGCTAAATTAATCACCTGCAAGCAGTAGCCCGAGTCAAACCAGCTAACGTTAGCTACTACTAGTAGCTTGCTAACTACTAACACATTTTCGAGCCACATCTATCTTTAGTTACATAGCTAAACAGTCAATGCTGAAATAAATCCACTAAATACCTGTATTTGTAGTTGTCATGCCTCTAATCAGCTTAGCTTAGTTCTAGCTAGCAACCTGTTCGGGAGCACTACCAGTTTAGTCAGTGATACTGAGACTGTCGGCTAAGCTGTTACTCAAAATGTTGCCCTGATTCGTCTATAAGTGATTTGCCTTAAACCCGTAATGGTCCACTTGTGAGGGGAAATCCTTTAGGGGACCATTCTCTTATAGGGGTGTGGTAGGAGGGGGGTTGTGGCATGAAAACAGGCATTAGTTAATCGAATAATAGGTGCTCCTCATACTGTCCCTGTGTCCATGACATGTAGAAACCAGAAACAATTCATCGTAATTTCTGAAATTCAGTACAAAACTGATTTAGTTAGACCCATCTGTCTAACAGTTAAATAATAAGATATAAGTAATAGTATTACTCCATCAAATGTGTTGAATTAGAGTGACATGTTTTGGCTATGATCTTCCCAACTGTGTTTTTATTTTTGATAGTCTGAAGGAATTGTGAAGTAATTGTCAATGGTGTTCTCTGTGTCCCCAGCTTCCCTGAAGCGCATGCTGAACTTTAATGCCCCTCCTCTTAAGAACACGGCAGCGGAGCCCGTATGGAAGGTAAATCTAACAGCTGCTCAGACGTACAAGGAAAATTATTCTCAGAGCACCTTACCACTTCTGGGTACCAATAAATAATACAATAAATCTATTTTTAGTCCCTGTGTCACCATATCATTTTATGGTTATGAATGCACAAACAGCTGCATGAAATAATTTCTGAAAAAATATATACTTTTTGCCACTCTTGGTTTTGAGAAATATATTTGGTTTAGAAAATTGGCAACCTAATCTCTGAGGCCACTACGATTTTGATCCCAGGTGCTGATTTATGACCGGTTTGGCCAGGACATCATCTCTCCTCTCCTTGCGGTTAAAGAGTTACGCGACATGGGAATCACGTTGCACTTGTAAGTAATTTAGTCATTACTTCACAGACCTCAGATTGATTAGTATTTATGCCATTGCATAGTAGTTGTATTATGATAACACTAATCTAGCCATAAATTGTGTGGTTAATATGATCCCAGATACATAATTTTTACAGCATCTAAATAGATTATGGTGAATTGGTGAACATACCAACGTAGGGTATATTTATTGATAGCATATTGCCAGATGCTACACAGAACTTCAGCTCATACACCAACCTATTAGGTTTGGTAAGTGACCAGTGTTATGGATATCTGTTTCATTTTACATTCTCGCTGTCCCTAGGTTACTGCATTCAGATAGAGACCCCATTCCAGATGTTCCTGCAATTTACTTTGTCATGCCAACAGAGGAGAACATTGACCGGATATGCCAGGTTAGCATGCCTCACTTACGGTTGTACGGCTGAGAAGCGTGTTCAAAAAGGCTGAAGTTCTTGTCTGTAAATACGGCCATGGATCTGACTCGGCAGGTGTGCGTCTGTTGGCTTGCTTGCACTTTAGGACCTGCGCAACCAGATGTATGAGTCTTATTACCTGAACTTCATCTCAGCCATTTCCAGAAGTAAACTAGAAGACATAGCCAGTGCTGCCCTGGCTGCCAACGCTGTCAACCAGGTTACCAAGGTAAGCTACGTTGCTATACCGGTAATTATGTATGAATAATATACAGCAGTAGCTAGTTAACTAAAACACTAGATTCTGACCTGGCCTTCATATTGTTTTGGAGAACTGGGAACGTGGAATGTGACTACTCGTAAGGTCTTGACGACTTAATGATTGGTTGTAACCTATTGGTTTCTTTTGCTCCCAGGTGTTTGACCAGTATTTGAACTTCATCACGCTAGAGGACGATATGTTTGTCCTCTGCAACCAGAACAAAGAGCTCATCTCCTACCATGGTGTGGATACCCACACACTTAAACACACCCAATTGTTTTCAGAACATCTTTAATCACCATCTTTAATAATATGTTGTTTGGCGAAAACCCTGCATGACATTTGTTTCTTCCTCTGTACTTTGCAGCAATTAACAGACCAGACCTCATGGACACGGACATGGAGGCCATCATGGATACCATAGTCGACAGTCTCTTCTGCTTTTTTGTCACACTCGGTTAATTTGTTTTTCTTACCTTCCCCAGTTGTTGTACCATATCATAATGCTAGGTGGCAGTATTTGCACCTCTTTCTTCCAATATCGGTCCCAAGGCGATGCAGCTATTAGGAACAGCTAGTAGTAATAGGATAGTAGTAGTTTAAATATAAACGCTTATTCTGAGAATGTTTAATACCAGGCTGTTTTTTGGTGGATCTCCTCGTTGTCATTCCCATCTGCAGCTTTCATTTCAAGTTGTGTTTTTTGTAGGTGCTGTCCCTATCATCCGCTGTCCAAGGGGCAATGCCGCAGAGATGGTGGCTGTGGTACGTAAAGAAACACACACCCACGCTCTCTGACAATCTACACAAACATACCAGATATATATATATATATCTCTATCTATATACACACACACTGTTAGGGTTAGTGGCACCTTATAGCACTGAAAAAGATGAGGGAGCGTGTTTGCCAAACTGAAGCACAGGACAAAGGAAAAGGGGAAATTAGCAATCTGAGGCTCTGTTTCCCCTCCCACCACCAAACACCTAGACCCCCCGCCTCACTGCTCCTGCAGACACGGTTGCTACCTCCTTCAGCCGGGCTGGAATGCTGCTGATGCACGGCAAGCTGCAAACTGATCCAACTCTCTAATTGGCATATGCAGAGCCACACACACACACAAACACACACATACATGAGGAACACCTACACAAACATCAGAGTGCTGCGAGCAGCAACGTGATCCAGAAGACTAATGGAGGTAGGCTGTGCTGGTAGAATCTCCCAGACAAGGCCTGTCTTTCTTCTCGCCAAAGTCAGTGACATTTCACGTGCACCAAAGAGCACAGAAACCTAAACAGCTGACTGCAACGGGTTCCAAATATCTAGTGCGTCATAGTCAGTGTGTGGGCTACCAGAGATTTTAAATTTTCCAGTGGTCCTGCACAACTAATCATCTAGAGTGCATTTGGAAGATGGCATCTGGTTTACTTTCTGGGCCTGGTAAATCTTTAAGTACCCGTCCACACAGGCACCCTCCATTGCTAAACCAAGACACTCTGTCTTCGACTGTGTTACAGAAACTGGACAAGAAGTTACGTGAAAACCTACGTGACGCAAGGAACAGTCTGTTCACCGGAGACAACATGGCTGCCGGACAGTTCAGGTAGGACAGGAAGGGGAATGTGTGAGCGGGAATGGCGCTCATTGTGAGTTATCCGTTTGCGGTAATGCAGGATGGAATAGAGAGTTCTGCGAGGCGTTTCTCAGAGACACGTTGCTGCGCTCATTACCCTGGACAGACAAGTCCAAATGAAATGGATACATTTTTCCACAACCTTAGCGTGAGCCCGCCGACTTCCCTCCAGGGAAATGGTAGCAGCAGCATCAGCAGCATAGAAAATGATCGCCTCCACAGGGCAGTGTTTGAACAGTGTGTTCCTTCGGATCTCTGTCTCCAAGAGGAGGACATCATCATCCGTCCTGCTGCTTGCCAGGCAGCCTGGACGGCTAGCCAAAGCAGCTCCACACGACTTGTGTGTCCACGGACAGTAGCCTAATGACGACTACGGCGGTCTCAATGCGAAGTCGAAATGAGACCCACCGTTGTTCTTGGAGACATCTGCATTTGCTGTCGGTTGGCAAGACCACTTTAGCTTTGAAGAGTCTGCCTCAGTCTCGGTTGGAGCTAGCTGAAACACTTGCTAAGTGAGAAAGTAAATAAAAAGAAGAACAGAGTTGAGGCAAGGGGAAAAAATTGGCAGGGTGATAGAAAGCTTGACAGAAGGTAAAAAAGAGAGCTTCTCTATAATATCTGTGACTGAAGGGAGGAGAAACAGTTTCCATCATGGTGTCTTTTCTAAGACTCTCCCAGAATTCATTTGAAACCCCTCTTTGTTTCTGGTTCAGGGAAGCCTCTCGAGAATTGTGGGTAAATCATCATTAATCGTGCTTCTCCCCTCTCTACCTCCACATTGTCTTCTGTTTCTCCATCGTCTTGCTGTCCTCTCTCCCCCTCCTCTGTCCTCAGCTTCCAGAGGCCCCTGTTTGTTCTGGCTGACAGGAACTTGGACCTGGCCACTCCACTGCACCACACCTGGACCTACCAAGCCCTAATCCATGACGTTCTGGTGAGACACTGCTTATCTCAAAATCACAACTGTTTGCTGTCCCGTTAGGAAAGAATCGTAAATCTCTTTTTTTGCGCCGCAAGTTATTATTATACCAAATCCGGGCCACTTTAAGTTGGTAGCTTCAGACATTTTCCCCGATGAAGGCTGCGATGTTCATAGTTGAAAGTGTCCTGGCTCTACCCCACACCCCCACTGTGTTTTTTTCCATGTACCACACTGTGTGTGCCTGGGGATCTGGTGGGGATGAGACACGGTGTATGGCCGATCTACTCCTGTGAGAGAGTAGTTCTATCATCCTCAGATAGAGTGGTCCTCCGGGAGACAGATCAGGGGAGCCTTTGTTCGACTGGATCCTCTCTCCTGGGGCATAGCTCCATCATACCAGACATGTCTCCCTGCGGGACGCCCCTCTGCCATACACACACCTGGCTGCTGTCGTAATGGCTCTAGCAGATCCTGTCCATTGACAGGAGGTTTATTCTGTGCGTGTGTCTGTGTGTGTGTATGGTGGGGGGGGGGGGGGGGGGGACAAACAAGGGGGACATTTTATGCCCAAGACCTACCGGACACTGGAAAGTTTGCCGTCATGTGTCTCTTACCATGAGTT
>JAVQJS010129347.1:0-10032 GCA_036024795.1 Galaxias rostratus | reverse complement strand
CCCCCCCCCCCCCCCCCCCCCCCCCCCCCCCCCCCCCCCCCCCCCCCCCCCCCCCCCCCCGCCAGCAGTATTTCGTCCGGAAGCATTATTGTGGCATCGATCAGTAGCGCGTGCAGCAGGCCCACTATATTTCCATGTGCTGCAATCCTGCCTCTATTCCCCTTTCTCCCACTCGCCTTTCCTCCTCTGTCTTCTCCTCAGGATTGGAGAAGAAAGCTGTCATTATTTGCTGAGATTGGGATGTCAATGCCTGTGCCCCTGACCCAAGTTTGTAGTTCTTCCCGTTATATTGGGGGAATGATTAGCGGGGTTATCTCCCTTCCGCACGGCGAGGCTTTAATGTCTTCTCTCTGCCTCATACCTCCAGGCTAGGAGAGGGGTTGTATATATAGGAAAGGAGGGAATTGTTCTCACAGTCTCTCTCTCTCTCTCTCTCTCTCTCTCTCTCTCTCTCTCTCTCTCTCTCTCTCTCCCTCTGTCATTCTCTGTCTCTCAGTCACTCTCTCTCTCTCTTACACATTCTCTCTGTCTCTTTCTTTCTCTCTCTCTCTCTCTAACTTGCTCTCGCTTTCTTGCCCTATCTCTCTTCAATCTCTGTATATTACAACTGATATTTCAAACCTCTCTCCCTAAATGTCACTGTCTACTGCTGAATCATATTCATTCTCCCTTGGTTGAAGGCCTCAAGCCTCAAGCCCGTATAATGCAGTAGGTTTGGATTTTATTTTACGTAGTAAAAGTGTACACGAGTGTGCCGGTGTTTGCACAAGTGTGTATGTGCATTTGTGCGTCTGTGTGTAGGTGTATAATGGCTGTGTTTGTGGTAAAGGGGATCATGTTAACATATTGCTGGCACAGACTCATTAAGAAAAATTATGATGTTGTAGTATGGAGTGTTTGCATGAACTGAGTCTAACATTAATGTTAAGTGAAAGAGACAAATCTGACATAGGATGCATATTTGTAAGATCCCATTATGTTTTTGTGTTTCTTTACTAATCAACGTGTCCTGGAAGAAAATACAAATTTATACAAATTTAGAATTAGAAGGGAGAATACCTCTTCACAGCATTTTTTGAATTTTTACTATTGGAAAGGAGGCTTTTTCTTTTTTTGTGCTGTTATATCTTCAGCCATCTGTGCAAATTGTTTACACTGCCCCATGCACGTGAATTTATAGAGAAATTTAAGAATGCACCCAAAACTGCCACAATAATTGTCTCAAAATTATTGAAAATTTTAGGTAAATTATTGGAATACACTTACAGTTTACTTTATTTGTAAAATAAAAAAGTTACACGACCAACCAAAAAGCTTTAAGGGATGGATGTATGGCAGTCTTCAGTTTCAAAACATATTTCACTTACATTTAGTTCAATGAAAAATTATAGAAATAAAAAGTAACGAAATGTGAAACAAAACAAAACAAATTAATCAAATTAAGGTTTAATAGGCCCCTAATTTCATCGGAAGGTTGTTTTGTTTAGTTTTTATTTTGAGTCAATAGGCTTAATCATAGTCGGTGATCCTATGGTCTAAGCCTCCCTGTGTTGTGTTTTTGTTTGTCGGGAGCTCAACGAGACTCTATCCGCACTTCATTAACCCTGAGCCGGGTACAATCCGCAGTAAGAGCCGAGGGATTTACCAGTATCCTTTTCACATGCAAAAATCATCGCGTCATCCTACAAGGCGTTGTGCTTTCCCCATAATCAGCTGCGCACTTCGCTAGAATAACCCTTTTCATGAATTGTTGAAGGGTCATCGTTATATGAATCAGTCACGGATACTTATGATGGGATTCTAATGATCTTTTGGCAAGCTAGGTGGGTTTTCTTTGACTCCCAAAGAAGCCGCGTGGCTTTCTGTAGTTCTGGACGTTTTTAGCGTGATCTGAAATTCGACATATTATAGAGGAAATGTTTCATGGCAAGATTGGTTCAGATACCAGATAACATGTGCCAGGCGAGCATAACGTAGGGGTCTGGAACATCACACCAATTATCGACTTTCAATTAAAAGCTATTACAATGTTTTGTCTGATCGTTAGCATCGTATTTGCCAAGTTTTGTTAAACGGAACTCCTTAACCCTACGCTTTATGGTCTGATATTTCGGTTAGTTTGAAGACAGACTCGGAGTGAGTGTGAAGCTCGGGGCAAGGGGCCCAACGGAGCCGCTGACCAGCTGTCATTCGTGCTGATCCGGCCCACAGTCAGCGTCCCTCGGTCACCAGCTGTTGGAGCCGTTTGGCAAAGAGCACACAACCAACACTAAGAAAAGACGATGGAAACAATCAATTTTGAAATGGGACCATTTAAGGCACTTAAATAATTGCACACTTAGGCATCTTATTAATACTTCATCTCCGCATTGTTCATCGCAACGATTAAATGGCGCTGGTAATTTGTGTTGCCACGCCTGAAGCTAGCACTAGGTTATTGTCATGGGCAATGCACTTTAAATGGTATATGTATGATCTATGGTTTGGTACATCTTAAAAATAATAGGTTTTTATGAAACATGTATTTTTTGTGTTAGGTTGTGTGCGCGCGTCTGAGTGTATGTTTGTCTCACCCTTTTGGCATTTCCCTAACTTTTAAAAGTCACCCTTTTTTAAATTCACCCTTTTTAAATTCATTTCAGATCTTAAAAAACTATTTTGGGCATAGGTCTGTATCTTATTACAAAAATATAGGGAGAGATGTTAGATATCGTGAAAGGATTAAATTTTTCGAATTGCAACTCTAACCACCAAATCTTTCAATAAGTCTCAAATTATTTTTTAAAGGTTAAGGCAGTGAATGTTCTATGGTCTAACAGTCACATTCTTATTACCGTTTTTAGGTATGACAAATTAAATCCGCAATACTAACCAAATAGTGAGTTAGATTGAGGAAGGTGTTTGACAGACATGTTCAAAATTATTCAAACACAGTGCTGCTAATAGAATCCCGCAAGCCCAAATTTGATTTATCTCTGGGTCTTTTTCTTTTCAAAGATGCTAATGCCAACATGCCGTTGCACGTTTTTGCACGGGCTCAGAAACATTTTTGTGCGACTCTCAATTAGACTATTTAGTATTGCATTTTATTGTGTAGACTTGCACATGACTTTGCCTATTCTACTTATAAACTATTGTAAATAACTTAGTATTCGACATTTTATCATTTTGTTTTTTTTAACCAGCCTAATATTATCATTGATAGCCAAGCATGCATCAAATTTGGAAATGGTCCCACAGAGAGATAAATAATGAAATCCATAAAGTTATACATCTCAGTTCACATTTATAATAGTGACTGAAATATTTTAGATGTCTGTGATAAAGCTAAGACAAAGTGAACATTTCACATAAATAGACAGTCGTTGATTAAATGAAAGACCTTTATTTGCACATAGAAAAGTAATTTTCTTTACTTCAAATGCCCCTTTTCTTGAACTTCTGCTGTGAATGATTTGACAAAATGTTTGTCCAGCAGGAGGGCAGGAACGAAAAACGTCCAGAAATACGAGAACCACTCCACAAGTTGACATCTGCAATATACATTTTCACCAAAGAGAGTAGGTTTTCACGGTTTCATATAAAATAACAAAAGTAATGCACAACATCTGAATTACATCTAGCAAATTCATGACTATAATCCAATTGACCTTTGTTTGACTGAGTTAACTCTGTGGTGAGGTTATGCTCTCTTCAACTTTGCTAAACATTTTTGGTGTTATTTGTAAGTAGCTTGATAACGCTGTAAATAGATTTGCTAAGGGGCCAAATTCTAATATTTTTGTCTATATTTATCAAACATGACGTCTTAAACTGAAGCTGCTCATGGGCTCACAGCCTCTGTGCTATTTTGACTAATTTAAACCTGTTATTTTGTATTATTGTCTGATAAAGAATGTAAAAAACGAAATCTTTTGATTAAAACGGAAAATATTCTTATTTACAAGGTCATGATATTTTTTCTTTAATTTGCGTAGAAAGTAAAGTCAATTTGACGAAACTGTAAGAAAGAAAAATGGTGGTGAGAAGAGTCCCAATGCGTTTGGACTGTAATTATTCAGGTAAAGGCCTGTTGACCATTCGGTTATTATTTGTATTGGGCTGCCCAAACTACTGGTGCAAACGTACGGTCAATTTATCTCCCCCTATTTTATATGTATTTTTTAATTTTATTTTTACTTTTTTTTTTTTTTTACCTTAAACTAGGTAAGGTTATAACGATTATAATAACAAATTCAACAATACCAAATTTTATAAACCAAAAAGTTCTAATTGTGTAAAAGTGCCATTGCCAGCGTATATTCTATTCAAAGCCGTCTGTGGGCATAGAACGATAAAAAATAAATAGCCTGCATAACTTAAATGCATAGTCAACATAAATAAGTTATAAATAATACACAGTTTAAAAAAACTATACATATAGTAGAGATACAGTCAGGAAATTCTCTCCATAGCTTATTTGTCACCAGTTGTTTGTCTCTTTTAAGTCCCAGGTTGCCATGATTGGCATACAATCTTGAGAGCGGCTCACCGCTGTGTTGGCCGGGGAAGTACGCCGGAGAGAGAGGGGATTGGAGGTGGTGGTTCATTACCCCCCTGCAGACCGTGCAAAAGAATCCTTGGAACGAGGGGTCTTTGCAAAGTCGGTGGGGGCGCCGAGGGTCCTCTATACAGGTAAAGCGCCGCTGCAGGGTCCAGGTTCGACACTAGGCTTTGGGGATAAAAATATGGGGATGGAAACATTCTCTGAAGAGCAGAGTAATTTCCAGCTTCCGCTAACAATTCGAGTCCTACTGCGGTCTGTCTCTTCCACTTTGTCCTGTTACGAGAAAAAATAATAAGTTGAAAATGAATGACATTACAAGATAGATTTACCTCACTAATTAATTGGCAGACATAAATGTTGGACAATACTAAATACAAGGAACCAATTTACACACTAGCTTACCGTTTTTGCTAGGTCTAAAATATAACTTAAATAAGTGCAATTCAATACAGTAAATATACTCTAGGCGACATATGTCTGCACGGTTTCAATGAAGAATTCAAACGTTGTGGAAATCTGTATCTCAATAATAGATCATTATAACTGAATGACACATATTGATTTAATCGAAATCCATCAATCCATTAATGTAATAACGGCATATTTGAATGTGTTAAAGCTAAGACAATTGGCATGTTATTGTGTTTAAATTATTGACATTGCACACATGCAACAATACATTATTGATAAGTGTTGCAATTTTTTCTGTGTTTTTGTCATTCAGCTGTCTCGGTGTCTGAGCCTTTTTTTAAACTAATGGAATTAATATAAAATGTCTAAACTATGCAATTTTCGTTTAATTGAAATATTTCTACCTATTTTCTACCACCCTAATCTTCTAAGTCCGGTTTACCTGCGATTCTGGTACCAGGTTTTGACCTGCGTGTCTGTTAGGTTTAGGGAAGCTGCCAGCTCCATTCTGTCCTGGACGCTCAGATACTTTTGCCGCTCGAAGCTGCGCTCGAGTTGGGCCAATTGATGATCTGTGAAGGCTGTTCGCGCCTTTCTGGGCTTCTTTAGTCGAGCGTGTGGACTGTCCCTGCTGCTGGAGATCTCTCGGTCACCCTCCTCTTTAACTGCAAAACGAACACAAATAATCGCCAAATATCAACACCATTGATATGGTCAATAAAATGATAATAATAATAGTTACCAAATGTTGCCTTCTGGGATAAATTAATTGATAGTCTAGATAGTTGACCTTTTATAGAAATCATGTGAAAACGAATAAGTAATCTCGCTATATTTTCATAGTATTCTTATTAGCCAGGGAAAGTTATTTGATGGGCACTTTTTTTGTAACACTACAGGCCTAGAATTATCTGTCCTTTGTTCTTTGGTGTCAGATATTACACGCTATACAACTTCCCTCTTAAAAGGGGGGGAAGTGAAGCAAGATGTTGGTAGTTGAATAGTGAAGTCGTTTCAAGAAGCACAATAATCCGCCTAATTGAGCCACAAGGGAAGGGGCCTTTTCAACCGCGACTGGAGAAACTTCACAGGGCCGTAGAAATGACTGAAATGAAGAACTGGTCGGCCTTGCGCGTTACAAATCTTATTAGTACCGTCACAAATTGCATCAAATCCTTGAAAAATAATGGAAGGTGTATTTGTTGAAATCAAAGTAGGCTCCATACAAGGGGTTTAGTGCTTCAGTCAACTGTGGCGAGAATTTATTACACACACACATACACAAACACACACCCTCGCACGCACGCGTGCACACGCATACACAAAAGCTTTTTTATGTCTCTCTGACACACGCACATACACACGCGCAAATACACACACTCGCACACACAGACACGTAAACACAAGCTGCCTCCCGCTTCTGTTGCTCAAAGTTATACACACACGCTTTCTCTATTCACCAATATCCATGTAATTTTTCTTAATATTATGTTTGTTTTTTTCATTTCCAAATCCTGTTATCAACCTGTCAATTCTCAGATTTTAGAAACAGCTACATCAAAAAAATCTGTTAATAAGAAATCCCCAAAACGATAGATAGGCTAGCACTCTATTCATAAACAATTTAAAGATTAAAAATTGTCTCAGTTTAGGCTTGAACCTATTGGAGATACTTCTATGTTAGTCAAGCATCATTTTCTTGTAGACACTGCCTCATTAAACTGTCAATTGACGTGACATGTCTGTTATGGTTGACATGATTGGAAACACAGATCCTTGATGGCATTTATCTGGAGGCGACTTCGTATTTTCCTCTTAAGTTCTCTTGTCTCAACAGCTGCTTTCAATAAATGATATAATGCGTTATGATATTAAAAGTAGGCCATACTATTACCCATGCACAGGCGATAGCCTCTATAGACACAGTAGACAGTTTTTCAGCTGTAAATTTATATTAAAAACGTAATACTGCCAAATTGTAATAATTCCAGTATGCTTACCGTTATTCGGTCGTATTTTTTTTCTATAACTAACAGACGGAATGTTTCTATGTTGGAAATATTGTGAAAAGGTATAGGTCAATTCATTAAATTAATTTAACTGAACAGACATAATATTTATAAATATTCAGTATTTACAACATGATAAATTAACTGCATTTAAATATACCTTTGTATTCACTGTCTGATGAGGAGTTGCTGTGTATTTTCTCCATGTAGTCTTCTGCTATTTTAGAGGCAAGTCTCCCCGTCTCTTGAGTTGGTTGGCCATTACTTGAGTATGGTGCACATGCGGCAAGTGGCTTACAGTCTGCAAGAATATCTCTTATGAGAAAGGAAGAGGTTACGGTCCTCTGCTGTGAGCCTGCAGAAATCTGCCCATGCTGAAGATGAGGCTGCATCCCCATTGCATGCTGCCGCTGTGATACGTCTTCCACACACTCCCTTCTCGGCGACGGAGGAGACGAGCAGCCGCTCTCCATGTCAGACCTTGGACTAAACTCGAGCGGTGACCGGCAATCCCCCACCAAACTGTCCCCTTTCGACATGACTGGACTTCCAGGTCTGTGGGAAAGTAAGGAGTCAATTCCAAAACTGGATCCGTTGGCGGACGTCTCCATCGTTGTTCAGCCCAGCTGAGTTCTAAGGCCTCAACTCAAACTACCATTGGTATTTAAGTTCCTTATTTTTGCTTCTGTTTGTCCAGCAAGAATCCAAAATGTTTCGTATATCAGAAATAGTCATCCAATATGTTTTGTTTCTTCGAACTGAATGGTGGCAAAATTGCGAAACAAATCTCCAGGTTAGATTACCGACATTTAATTCAGATATTCTGCAGTCTATTCAATTTATTTTCTTCTTAAATATATTTGACGTCTTTGCTAGTGTGATTTGAGATTACATTTCTTCGTACAGTGTATCAAATGAAACTCACCGATCGCTGGCATAAACTTCTTGAATTATTGACAGTTAAAAACTGCAGGTGCCTCAGCGTGGGTAGCAGAAGCTTACTCTCAGCAGGCGTTTCAGCACCATGGACAGGAACAGTCGTAAGTAGCCTTATTTGCCGGTGGATTTCAACACCTGCAAATGATGTGGAGCGAGGAAGTCAAAATAGCCGATATTGTCATTGCTTATAAAGGTGCTCCTTGTTCTGGCCCGTGTGGCTTAATTTTTGCCATGCATGAAACAAGAGACAGATGACGGTTGTACTGCAGTCGAAAGCACGCAAACGACAAAACAGGTAAATTGGGTTAAATAGACTCAACTGAGAACGAAAGCACATAGATGTGAGGGAATATCTCCAAAAATTGAACTTGAGGAAAACTCAGGCGCTAGGTTTTAAGGACGCCCTGTCCACGTGAGTCCCCTGTGACAAGCCTTCATTGGCTGAGTGGTATTTTGGGGGGTGTTGACGGCTTACGGTGAGGAAAGTGGACCCCCCCTCCATCCCTTCCCCCCACCCCCTCATACACACACACCCATACAGACATACGCCCACTCCCTCTTCAAGATCCTTTACTTTGATTAAAACAGACACTGAATTCATCAGGAGACTCAGATCCAACTGTTTACGGACAATTTTCACAGTGTTTGCTTTCATTACATCATTGATGAGGCTTATAATGGGGTTATTATGTGGAGCGGGTATGTCTTTTCTTTCGTCTCACGTTACAACAATACTTGTTGTATTACTTGTATATAAGTCAAAACTTAAAACACTTTTCATTGTATTCTGAACATCACATTCTAACGACTGTTGTAAACATTTTCAGTATCACGAGCATAAAATAATTCATATTTTAACGCTTTGAACGTCTTCACGATGGTAGGTTAAGCAGGACATAATTAAGATTTGGCTATGTGATAAAAATAAATACTGACATAATTTTAGGTGGCACAATTTTCCTGTTTGTGCCTATTGCAGCTACATTTCCTCAATATATGCGTCCCAATTTTTGAATATTTTTTTTATCATGTTGCCACACTTAGGAAAATACATTTTAATTGGATTATAACAGAAAGCTATGGCTCATACATTTGTTACTGTACTTTTAGTTTCCACTATTTTAGTTTTAAAGCCCATGTTTTTATGTAGGCTTGCAGAAAGCAGACAGCCCCTAAGTAGTGTGATAGCAGCAGTATATCGTTTACAAAAGGCTACCTTTTGTTTATTTGGTTTTGGGGAAAAAATCTCAATGAATGAACGATAGTGAATTTAGATCCATAGAAGACTAAACAGCTGCTTATACATTTTTAGGCAGATCTGTTTTTATTTCCTGCAAACCCTAGATTATATCTTTCATATAAAGAGGTACTTCATCGTTCATAATTGGGGCAAAGAATGCAGTTCAACGTTTGAAAGTGAACAATGCTTAAGCATAGAATAGTCAATGTTTAAACTATAATACGTATCTAATAGTAATGTATTCAATGCTAATGTGGAATAATAGTCCGAACAGCGTGTGTTGAAAGGATAGCATGATAAAAACCTTAACGGGCATGAAATGCCATTGTCCGCACTTTCCCTTCTTTTTCAGAACAGTTAGCCCCACATGACTCCCTGACAGGCCCTAATAATCGAACCCCCCATGTGACCACCAGATTGGAGGCGCTCGTCGTTCTCAGACACCGGCAGGTTAGTGAATCCGCTCTCCGCTCCCATGGGGTCCCATCACGGCTGCAAGCTGTCACAAATGAGGCGGGGACGGGGATGGGAAAAGAGCAGGCTAAACACCCACCCTGACATAGCTTTTCTTTCTCGTTTACTTGGTCATGCAAAGTGCACGCTGTCTGAATTGTTTTCCGTTCTCCTACAGAATAAAACCAAAATATTTTAAGTTTTAAAATGTGTAATCATTTCTTAACCAATTCCAAGCTTTGGGCTTTAAGCAAATTGAAGCGATATAGATAGATGTCCATCTATGTCTATATGTCTGTAGACTATTTTAGTTTATTCTACCCTTTCTTACTCAGAAAATTTAGTTTGGGCATCGACCTGCGTATGGCACGCCCATGTGATTTGGTCATGGCATATTTTCCGGCCACTCACACACGTTCAGTACTTTGATCTCT
>JAVQJS010129331.1:0-10529 GCA_036024795.1 Galaxias rostratus | reverse complement strand
AGATAAAACAAAGGGCGCAAAGAAAGAAGCGGAGAGGGAATGAAAGGGAGAGAGAGGGAGAGAGAATCAGACAGAGAGATTCACTCATGGTACGGATTCCCTTATCACAGTCAACATTCATGGATAATGAAAAAGGCAGTGGTTTTTGGATGGAGGGGGGCAGTGTGTCGCGAAAGGGAAATACAAGCAGTCATTGTTGCATAGAACAGCGCGAGCGTTTGTGTCCACTATAGGCCCGTGATATACCCTCACGTCTCTACTATATATTTTCTCCAAACGCTGTTTGGTTTTAAATGTATACGCTCTGTGTATCCAAGTAAAAGAGCTCTGATGCAATTATAAAAGTCGCACTTGGCTCGGAACAGTGAAATCGTGTTTCATTTGGCTGTCTCCTGACGCCAGCATTGCCATGGCCTGGCAATGTTTAGAAGTATAGAACACAGAAAAAGATTTTAGCGTATGCTTCATGTCGAAAATAAAAGTCAAATTAGATGTTACACAATTTTCCCTAAGTGAAAATTGCGTCAATAATTTGATAGATGTTTTTGAAAGAATAGTAGAGCCATTTAGATCATAATTTGCGACCAATTTAATTAAACAAAATTTGAGTGCTGAACATGCAACGACACAATTCCTTGCGAAGCAGGTGCCAATTGGACACCTTGTTTTGGAGGTGGTCGGTCCTGGTATGCATGTGGCTATACTTCGGTTCTGTCCGTGCGTCTGTGCCCCCTCCGTCGACCTCTCTTCACCGTGGGCAGAGGAGAGTCATTAACGTGAGCGTGCCACAACAAAGCATCAGTGTGTTCTCTCTCTCAAAACCCGACGCTAATTTAACTCCCACTCGGACATCCCTTCAGGAACCTGGACACATCAAAGTGCATCGTTGACGCATGGATCTCTCTTGTGACCCTGTGCGAGCTGGAAGGGCGCTCCATGGCGCGCTGCTGTGCCGGGGGCGCTCAGTGACACACCGTTAAAATTGTGCTTTTAAAAATCCGAGCATGCACTGCAGATGTTATGCTGTAAATCGTTGTTTAATGTTGTTCAAAACGGGCCAAATGATTACATAAGCGTTTACATTAAACATATCCAAGCATATCGTGTACTTGCCTTCAAGATGTGTAAAAGCAACCAACTGACCAACTACTAAGGCTTATACACGCATAGAAATAGAACACCATGGGCCAATCGTTATCACTATTGTGAACATCATAGAAATAAAACACACTTTCTGTGCAATCTACTTCATTTTGCACAGGTATTTGGTGGAATGTTCACTGGGTGGAATGATAATGACAATAGAACATAATTAGTATCATATTTATTTTATCAATGGAGCTAGTGCTCCACTAAAATTATGTCATGATGATAAAAAGGCCCAAAATCATGTCACACTTTTTTTACCTAAAATTTATTGAAACAAAATCAGTTCAAAAGTAAAAATCGAAGAAAATTTTAAAACAATAAAAATAAAACGAACACAGGCAATGGGACGCTTAATTTGAACGTGTTAATTTGAGGTTGTATTTTCAAAGATAGAAAGAGATCCCGCCCTACAGGAAATCGAAGAAAAATAATCACCGACCAATCACAGAGATTGCCGGTCCTGCAACTGTGTAAGTTTGCTGCTCCTTTAAGAATTTTTCCTCACTCTTTTCTGTCCCTCACACAACGGAGCTCTTTAAGCCCCAACGCGAGACACAGAGCAGGCATTCATAGATGGGCAGTGCGAGCGAGGGGGCTGGGGAGTGAATGAGAGCGTCACTTTGGAAACTCTGGAACACGGACTCTCGTGCTAGGCGGGCGACCTCGTTTTTCATTACTGAAGTAAGGCGCTTAGCATTTGAAATACTTTCCTCTCTACTGTTGCTGCAATCTCCATTTCTTAGTTTGTTTATTTATCAAACGTCATTGTAAACTATCATAATTCTAATTCTAGAAATATTGTAAATATATTTGGCATACGTGTAATTTACCATCATAATCCTGAGGGTCTACATTGATTATAAAACATTTTGGTGAATTTAGCCTGACAGACAATTATTCTCTCCAAACGCAAAACTTCTTAGAATTGGTTGAGGTGCATTGAGATACAGAATATTGAAAAAAGAAATCTTCTCAGTATAACTTTTGGCTTCTGTTTGCTTTTAAAAATGCACAACATGGTTGTCATGCATCTGAAATAGAACACGTCTTAATTACTAAATGTTTAACCCTGTATTAAGAGTGCCTGCAATGGACACATTATGCACTTTTTGACACCTGTTGAACACCAAAAACACGTATTTCTGAAGTTGCTGTTCGTATTTTTTTTATAAGACGAAAACAATCAAACAAATTACCAACAAATATTGAAGGTATGAAACATTTCAGACATCCAAATTAGGGACAAGTAATTGTTAGGTCAAGCGGTGAAAGAGAGGATTCATAGTCTTTGTATAACTCAAATTCATTAGCTACAGCCTAATGCGCTCAGTGACTGAACATCAACAAGTGACGATTTACAATACACAATTATATATTACTTTACTTCAGTAGATATTATTTATTTTTATACTAAGTTGAAGGATTATTCATTTATTTGGTAAACCTTATTCAAAACAGGATTTTGAAATATGAGTGACAAATTGTAAATTAAACAAACCATATGTATTACTCACTTATAAAGTAATTTAAAAAGCAACTCACATGAAATAATAAAGGACAGAAATAGTGATCTATTGAATAACTTTTTATCAAATACTCACGGAGTTTCAGGCACTTTTGATGTTCATCTGAAAATATTCACTTAATGCATGAAGTTGAGCGCAAAATACGCATCCGAGTGGAGAGCTCACTGATACCGGAGTCTCCCACAGTTTATGTAATTTGTTATCTTTCAATTGTCAGGAAAGTTCGAGAGTATTTTTTTCCAAAACAAGAACGCAAATATACATGTGAACTTTATCAACATGACGCATCTTCAACAAAAAGCTTTCTGCAATAACATTTCGTTGGTGTATAGAGGTGATAGGTGGGCCTATGTCAGTCGTTTAACTGCATCAGTGCATGGGAGTTGAAAGCAACCCACGCACCATGGCGTTTAAATTGAAACACTAAGTATTTCAAGTGTCAATGTTTAATCGTTGCTGGCCATCAAAAATAATATTGGAAGATCTGTAGATTGAATTGACAAAATATTTGTGCTTGATTGGAGAATATGGTATAGCCTACGATATATCTGGAAAGAAGAGAATTTTCTTTTTCGAATTTAAAACTATGAATGTTGAGAACAAACAAATGTTTATGTATTCAAAAGTTCACAAGTTCGCTTAATCAAAAACGTCTAACTCATGTCAACTGCCCGCCATCGCCATGAAGGCGTTGATTCAATGAACAAAACGACACATTTTGCCCCCTAACTTAAATGTATATAAGCCTCGTTTACTTATAAAACAGTGTCCAATTCACACACGCGCATACACAGGTACCCACACGCGCGGTTTATATTTCCAGCGCCAGCCCATGTTTATATAAGAACTGTGAGGTATAAATCGAAGCTCTGTGAGGGCGCTGGCTCATATTATTCCTACACTTTCTCTCCGGGGAGCTTGAAATAACTGCCAAACCTTAAACAGTAGCTTGTTAGCGGGAGTGAGGCTTGGCCCGCAATAACAGTGGCAGTGCGCTAACTGGACCTCAAATTATTTGCCGGAGATGTCTGCCGTAGTCCTAACTAATATGGGCATAACCATCGTCTCACAATGATCATATTGAGTATAGATTAAAGTCCGCGCGAATAACCTGCTCTTCATTTATTAAAACAACACATAATTGCTCAAGTGTCAAATCAGGGTTAGCCTCCTTAGTGAAACACCCACGTTTGTTTTTATCATTTCAGGACTTCCTAAAACAAAACAGAGGACACAGAGAACAAGAACAAGAAGAAGACGTATTAGCATATTAGCATTTTAGCCTCTGTTATCATCTGGGGGTACACAGAAGTGAAGTAGCAGGTAAACTGGGGCCCACAATACGCGTTGGGCGTATGATTCCAACAACCCGGATGGATAGAACTTTGATGTGGAATCCTAATAGAGTTTTGGAACGAAGACTGAGAGTAGAGACTGACTGGGAGTTTATATAAAGGAGAATATACTTCCTGTATGTGCCCCTCTGTTTAGAAGATACAAGAGAGGTCAAATTCTCCATTCGGGTTTATAGGCCAGAGTTAAAGTAGAGCATCTTAATCAAAGGAACAACCTGTGAGTGATCCATCCGTCCACCTCGTGGTTTGTCTGTCGAGTGAGGGGGTGGGAAAATGTCGGGAGAGGAGCAGAGTCTGTCAGAGGTGGAGATGAGTCCGGGGGTGTCGGATGACGGGCACTCCCTGTCACCGGGTCACTCGTCCTGCGCAGCGGGCGGCGGAGACTCGCCCCTCCAGCAGCCCCATCAGCCCGGGGTCGGCGAAGACGCATCCGACATGGCCGGCGGGGTGTCAATCAAATCTGACGAGGACGACGACCGTTTCCCCATCGGGATCCGGGAGGCTGTGAGCCAGGTGCTGAACGGCTACGACTGGACCCTGGTGCCCATGCCCGTGCGGGTCAACTCCGGAAGCAAGTCCAAACCGCACGTGAAGAGACCCATGAACGCCTTTATGGTGTGGGCGCAGGCAGCCAGGAGAAAACTCGCTGATCAGTATCCCCACCTCCACAATGCTGAGCTCAGCAAAACTCTTGGGAAACTGTGGCGGTAAGGGAACTGTCATGGCTGCCTTCCTTGAGGCTTGGGCCCCAAACATGTATTTGTTTGTGTTTGTATATTTTCACCATTTGTTGATTCATGAAATGTAGTCATTCTTCACAAAATATATTGTGGATTCACATTTTTAAGGCAGATTTTAAGTGTCAAGTTTGTTAATTACTGCCAAAAGTTTATAATTGTAAAGGCTAGGGGTCTGTAATAATGTAGGTGTGGTTAGGAAAATAAAGCTGGAGGGAATTAAATGTGTTTTTCAAAATCCTATCAGCTCCAGTTTAACACCATAGATTAGCGAGGGACTAATGGTAGACACTTTGTTTCCACTTTGACCCATTTCTAACTATGAAGGCTGAGGCTCACTGTTTTCATTGCAGCATTTAATCAGACCGTTCACATTTAACTTCAGATTTACAAAACAGACCATACGGGATTCAATACATAGAAACATAAACATGCAACAAATCTGCAGTGAAAAATAATCAAAAATATTTCCATGCGTTCAGAAGTTAACCTTTTTTGAGAGAATCAGATTAGGTCAGCGGTTTAATTTTTTTTCATATCAACGTTCGGTTTAGATTGCCTGCGATTAGGCAATAAAAATACCAGGCACGGCTAATTTATTAACGTGGTAAGGATGATGCATTCATTAGAAAAATACGTGACCTTGGGGGCGAACCTGATTAGTTAATTGCCCTAGAAACATGATGAACTGAGAGACTGAGAAAGGTCACGGTGTTCTCATACCAGTTCCCTCCACAGTGATATGGACCTCAGCTTTCCTGCACAGGAAGCATCTTTGGCCTGTGTTGTAATTGCATTACTTTCTGCAGAAAAGTCTGCCAGCCCTACCTTTCTTGTTTCATCGTGGGATACTTTTTAGGTGCTGCTTTGTAGACAGATGGTGGAAAAGAAAGCTTGCTGCTATAGAAATCCCATGAGAAAATAACACAATCTAGACAAGCAAAAAAAATTGACTGATTAAAGGGATGTTGATAACATGCTTATATTTGGATATATTTTTAGTGGCCTTGCTGGTGTGAACAACAAAGAAAATTACACAGTAATATCTGATAAGTGTTTCTCTAGATTTTATTGTTAGCAAACAAATGTAATTAAAGCATTTTACAAAAATCACTTACAGCCGAGAAGATAAAAGTTTTGCTTGGACAACTTGAATTGATTGAAATTGAAAAATGTCCCAAGAAGATATGTGCAACCAAGAGGTTCAAAGTTTCATCACCCCAACTTCAGATCCCAATATAATTTGGGCCCTTTGTTTAAAATGATCGCGCCGTTTGTTTTTCCCGCTCAGACTCCTGAATGAGGGCGACAAGCGACCTTTCATCGAGGAAGCGGAGAGGCTCCGGAAGCAGCACAAGAAAGACTACCCCGAATACAAGTACCAGCCCCGCCGCCGCAAGAACGGCAAGCCGGGCTCCAGCTCGGAGGGCGACGCGGACGGCGAGGTCAGCCACAGCCAGTCCCACTACAAGGGCCTCCACCTGGACGTGACTCACGCGGGGGGAACCGGATCCCCCCTCTCCGACGGACACCACCCTCACTCCGCAGGTGGGCTGCGTGCGCCGGCCGCACCTTGCTATCGAGCCTGTCGATGATGTTTAGAGGCACGTTGGGTGGCATAATAGGAGGAGAGCGGTATTGTGGTGGTTTGTTATTAGGAATACGGATACTGCTCAATCGTTATAATGCATAATGCCTGTAAATCCGTCTTGTTAGACAAAGAGAATAGAAAAAACACAAACTCCTCACTCACACAACACACAACTGAGGCAACGATAACCAAGGATTTGCTTGTCATTCGTCCACAGGGCAGAGCCACAGCCCGCCTACACCCCCCACCACCCCAAAGACGGAGCTGCAGTCTGGGAAGTCCGGCGAGGCGAAGCGGGAAAGCGGAGCCGGGGGCTCCCGGGGTGGGATGAGCGTCGGAGCGGACGGCGGATCCGGAGGTTCCGGCAAACCTCACATCGACTTCGGCAACGTGGACATCGGCGAGATCAGCCACGAGGTCATGGCCAACATGGAGCCGTTTGACGTCAACGAGTTCGACCAGTACCTGCCGCCCAACGGGCACCCGGGCGTCGGCCAGAGCGCCGGCGTGGCGGCGGCTGCGGCTGCGGCGGCGGGATCCTCCGGTTCCCCGTACGCCTACGGCATCTCCTCGGCCTTGGCGGTGGCCACGGGACACTCGGCCGCCTGGCTCTCCAAGCAGCAGCAGCAGCACCAGCAGCAGCAGCAGCACCAGCACCACAGCTCCTCCCTGGGCTCCGACCCGTCCAAGGCCCAGATCAAGAGCGAGGCCGGCGGAGGGCCCGGGGGTCACTTTGCGGAGGCGTCCTCGGCGGGCTCTCACGTCAGCTACACCCCCCTCAGCCTGCCGCACTACAGCTCCGCCTTCCCCTCGCTCGCCTCCCGCGCTCAGTTCGCCGAGTACGCCGACCACCAGTCCACGGGCTCCTACTACGCCCACTCCAGCCAGGCCTCGGGGCTGTACTCCGCCTTCTCCTACATGGGTCCCAGCCAGAGACCCCTGTACACAGCCATCAGCGACCAGACCAGCGTTCCCCAGTCCCACAGCCCCACGCACTGGGAGCAGCCCGTCTACACCACCCTGTCGCGGCCCTGACAACCACGGGGACCGGAGGGAACTGGTGCAGATTCAGCCCCCATGTCAGACCTACGGTGGAGCGGTGGCGACGGTGGCAGCGGCGGACGGGGACAGAGGGGAAGGGCGGGTCTCGAAGTAGGCGGAGCAGAGGACGTCTCATCCTGGTCAGGCCCGCGTGGGGAAAAACATCCTGGACCCAGAATTGAGATGTGGAGCCTTGGTGATTATTTGGGGTAACGCAGAGCTGTCAGTCAGTGAGGGTATTACATCAGCGTCAAAACCATGGAGGATGGTCTCCTCAGTTTTACGGCATGGGTATATTACAGAGAGGTAATGATCTCAGCCTGAATGAATCTAGAGGACAATATCATAGAGAGGGGTTTTATAATGTAGAAACCTGTTACATTGTTAAGATAACAAAACCTAATAGATTGTGCCAAACAATTTGGCCATAGTCCATTCTCAGGCAAGTTGAAACTGATTATACATGTTAAATATTTCCATATGTGTTTGTCTGTTTGTTTTAATTACTTTGATAATCAACTCAGCAATATGCAAGCACACTCTTCTGTGCTTTCAGTGGTCAAGCTATACTCAGAATATAGCCTTATCAGTCTCCCGTGTTGATGCTCAATACACTTTCAATACAGTTTAACATAAAGTAGTTTAGTTTTAAATATTTGCCAAGCTTTTGTGCATGTTTCTTTCCATTTGTCACAGAGTGCTTATAGTTCAGCTGAGGTGAATGTTCCAACAAATATTTTAGTATTTAAAATGACCAAAGTTATTAAACCAAACTTTCAGATATAGATGTATACATAAAAAAAGAGATCACCCTCTCGGCACTTCTTGAAAACAAACTGGTCGTTGTTTCTGAAATAGCTAGGCTTATCTTTCAAAGCATGTGCTATCCTCAGAAAATGACGGACTGTTAGGCTACTGGCATAAACCTCAAGTCAATGGGTTGGTTATTTGTTTTTAAATGGCACTGACTTCCACCCAGTTACATATTTCAGTATTTAACATCTAATATTCCCGATGGACATTCACATTGCGCATCTGTATATTTAAATGCTGTAGTTATTATCTGTGGATGGACCCTAGAAGTACACTTTCACGTTTTAACCCTGCTTTTGATATCGATGTTGTTGTTGTCAAATATCTTTTTTTTGCCATAATGAGTTACACTGAAAGTCTGCACCACTGCCTTTGAGTATCGTAGATGTTTGACATTCAAAATTTGTACATACAGTATTTAGTGTTAAGTGTTAGATTTTTAGATTTCTGTAACATATTTTGCTACATGTGCAAGTCAGTTTGGTTGAAATGCCATTATTAAAACAGTTGCCTGAGATTGAGTGAGAACGGGATTGCATCAATAAGATGATTAGTTAAAATAATGTACATTAAAATCTCAATGTTGCTTTTGTCTGTTAAAATGCCTACTACAGTCATGACCTGGAAAAAAAACAATTTGGATTTTTATTTCCACATATTTTTTTGTAGAGGCAAATTATTATTTTTTATATTTCATCCAGCCAATGTCTTTTAAAAATGCCAACACTTGGATGGATTATTAAAAAAAACATCCACTTCCTTGACAAGACTTGTCTGATTCTGATTGTAAGCTGTTGATTGAATTTGCCAATTGTTGTATTTACGCAAAGCAGATTAATTTCCAAAATGTGTTTATTATATTCAAAGTCCAAAGTACATTTTCTACTTGGGTCTACATGTTTGGCATCATGTTGCACTGTAAATAATTACCATAGCTAATACCTTTCATCAACACTCTCCTTTCATTGGGTACATGTTAAGATGCTGAGGAGAATTCATTTTACATCCCAACTTGCTCCTATTTTAAAAAACGTTTTCATGATTTATAAATATCTTTTTTTATTTATGTTTTGCTGGTATTACTGTATGTGTGTAATGCTGTTAACAGATATTTCTCCAACATAAAGACAATTATTCCCGATGCAGCTGCTTTTGTCTTTTTCCTCAGTGACTCCAGCCTTCTAAACTAAACTTATTTTAATAGTTGATGACAGAACATCAAATGTGTGATGACTAACGAACTTTCTTGCTTTAAACAAATCTATCTTCTCACTGATTTTGTTAAGTTCTGTCTCAACAGATGTTGTAGAGTCAGGCTGCTGCTTTGAATCGCAAAACAGGGTAACACACAGCCTACTTCACTACACTCATAGAATACCAGTTGCATGTTGTTGTGCGATGTTCTCAGATGGCAAAACTGATTCTAAAACATTATGTCCATATTGAAAGTGTGTAATTAGAACTAGCCAATCGTTGCAAAATATGCCATGGCTCCCAGGGAGCCATTCACAGCTTCACAATCTCTCTGCATTATGAATTCCAGTTAACAGGTCATTCAATTTCTCTGGGCGTGGTGATCACTCACCGACAAATTATTAATTCGCTGAGAGTTAACTAGAGTTCATAGTTTACTATGTTACCAAGGCAACATGGTGCTCGCCCAATCACCACTATTACGCATGTCTTGGATGAGGTATTCACACAAGGATTCGACAGTAAATTAAATAGTTGAGTCGTTTTAGAAAGAGATCACATTGCTTCATCCAATTTCCCAAAACATTGTGCTTGTGGTTGCTGTTTCACTAACATACTGATGTGTGTTTACCAGGAAGAGCCAGCAGAGAACACCGCATCATTCCATTCCATTCCATTCCATTCCATTCCATTTGGAAGGACACAGCGGTCGACTGCCGCCACCGAGGCCCCTCTGTGGGTCACTGTTTCTCATACTAATCAACTTTGCACTCAAACTGTTAAAATTATGTGCAAATTCATGCTGGGGTTGACATTTCAGCGTGTAGATATTTGAGGGGAATGTAGGTGTGTGTGTATGGGGGGGGGTGCAAGTTTTTTTTGTGTATGCGTGCATGTGCGTGTGAGTTGCGGGTTAAGTCTGACTCCTAATTCCCTCTATTTAATCGGCTGTGTGATACTTTGGTAAGACAAAGAGCACCATTGAGAGAGAGCAAGGGGAGGAGGGAAACGGGGCAATAAGGGAGCCATACCCATAACTGCCTGAACTGGAGCTTCACTTGGATACAAAGGGACTCTCATACTTGCAGCACATTGGCCATGCAAACCCCCATAACACCCCACC
>JAVQJS010129323.1:0-14101 GCA_036024795.1 Galaxias rostratus | reverse complement strand
GAGAGAGAGAGAGAGAGAGAGAGATAGAGAGAGAGAGAGAGAGAGAGAGAGAGAGAGAGAGAGAGAGAGAGAGAGAGAGAGAGAGAGAGAGAGAGAGAGAGAGAGAGCCTTCAGGATGTTGAGACCCCCAACCTGTCAGCCATAGATTACTCCCTGTCAAGCTCTCACGTTGTATATTAGTCCGCTGTAAACTGGCCTATTTAGAGAGACACAGGGGCTGGCTCTGTCCTGGCTCTGTCCTAATGGCTCCCTGTGTGTGTGTGTGTTTGTGTGTGTGTGTGTGTGTGTGTGTGTGTGTGTGTGTGTGTGTGTGTGTGTGTGTGTGTGTGTGTGTGCGTGTGTGTGTGTGAGTGAGTGAGTGAGTGTGTGTGTGTATGTCCATGTTTCGCCCGCTCACCCACCATCAGAGCACAGCAGCTTGTGCTCCACCCTTTCTATGTCTGAGTTCTGTTTTCTGAGTTCTGGCCAGGTAGACTCTGTTGTAGCAGTGCATCGGCATCTTGCCCCTGGCTGCATTCTGGGGCCCCTTTAGACAGCCAGGGTGGAGGGCCGCCTGAGCCAGACTCCACAGAGGAACAGGCTCGTAGAGATAGCTCACTACCTCACAGATGCCTTTCCTCTCACGGAAGGTGTCGTGGCGTCTCAGTTTCTACCCCCCGCCCCCCCTCGCACCACCCCCACCCAGCTCCCCCTGGAGGTCTACTGTGCTAGATATGAGCAGCGCAGAGATGGAGCAGGAGAGATAAGAGAGGCAGAGGGAGGCTGAGAGGGGAAAGCATCCATCTCCTTTGATTTCTGCTGTAAACAGCCCATCTGCACGCGGAGGGTGGGGTGGGGGTGGGGGCAGGAGGGGAGGGGATCGTCTTTCTCTAAATTAAACAGAGGTCAGAAGATTCATCTGCATTTTCCCGAACTGAGAAGTGCACATTCAGCTCCCCTGCTGGAGGACGGCAGATGTAAAACGACAGGGTGTTTTCAAATATGTATTCCGCACGAGACGCGCTCGTGAGCGGCTGGTGGGAGGGGGGGTTGTGGGGGGGGGGGGGGGGATGGGGGGCTAAAGGGAGGACGTCTTCCAAATTTCACCCGGGGTTATCTCAAGCAAAGGCCTTGTCCATTCCCCACTTTTCCCCACGGTCTACAAATGAACTCCAACCACTCGTCCTTCCAGCCTCGACCCCCCCTCATTCACCCCCTCACTGCCTCAACCTCAATCCCACAAACTAGTTAAAGCGCAGAGGCTGTGAGAGGGGCACAGAGGCAGTGGTGAAGATGGGAGGGGGGGCATTTGAGGTGCCGACTCCTCTTAGCCGTCGAACACGGAGGAGAGCTGCGCATGGCGGGGCCCCACAAAGAAACCAATACATGACAATTAAGAGGAGTCAGACTGACTGAGCAGTCCCTGGTGCATATTAATCCCCTCTTTGTATTAGCCTGAGAGACAGAGGCAGCCAGACACCCCTCACCTCACTGCACCTGTCTGACAAACTACAGGGAGAGAAGGGGGGTTAAGAGAGGGAGAGAGAAAGAGAGGAGAGCACAGAGTGAGGAATGGAGGGCCAGAGGCAGAGAGGTGGGAAGTAGCGAAGGAAGACCAAAATAACAAATCGTCAGTGGAAGAGAGAGAGAGAGAGAGAGAGAGGGGAGGGGTGGAGGGCGTCGACAGCCTTGCGTCAGGCCTTGCATCAGGACAAGCTACCACCTCGGCGGCCCTTCGTTAGTCGCGTAACTCCCCCCCCCCCCTCCACACACACACACACACATACACACACACACACACACACACACACACATGATGGGCCAGCATTAGACGATGCTACGGAGGTCCCTGTGGATGCTACGGAGGTCCCTGTGCCTCTCGGCTGAGCCCCAGCCACTGCCCTGCTCCTCACAGACAGCAGCAGCAGCAGCAGCAGCAGCAGCTATTGACCTTGCCGGGACTTGGTAACGTATTGACTCGGCGGGGGCCTTGGGGGTGGCAGGAGGAACGAGGGGAACGAGGCTGGAGTGTGAATCTCTTATCTCCCTCCCGAGCCTATAGGCCCGACAACAAACACGGAGGCCGATAAGCCGGCCAATGAACACGGGAGATAAGGCTTGATCCCGGGAAAAATCTCTGCCCCCCCCCGTTTTTTTATCCCCCTTTCTCTCCCTCTTTCTCTCTACCCTCTCAACCCACTTTCCATTCTTGCCCACCTGTTCCATTTCCTTTTTCTTTTTCAAAATCCACGGCTCTCTGCAGAAAGCACGGTGTGTGAGTGGGCTACAGGTGCTGCCAGGGCAGAAGGTTAACATAACAAAGCATGGGGAGAAGAGGAAGGGCCCTACATAGAGAGAGAGAGAGAGAGAGAGAGAGAGAGAGAGATCGTGATAGAGAGAGGGAGAGGGAGAGGGAGAGGGAGAGAGAGAGAGCTCTCTTACCGGTTCCCCCAGTGTCCTGGGACTACCTCCTCCTTCAGTCTACCGTTGCCCAGCAGAAACAAGAGGGAACAACAGAATTACACACCTCCCAGACCACCACGTGCTTTCAATCGTTGTACCTGGGACCTTGTTTCCCCCGCTCAGCAATCAGTCAATACACCGTCCAGACTATCTTAACCCCCACTGAGCTAGGGAGAAAGGCAGTCACTGTTGGGCGCAAAACACGCACGCACGCCCGCCCGCCCGCACGCACGCACGCACGCCCGCCCGCCCGCACGCACGCACACACGACATACACGCAATCGTCTAAAGCTCTAAATAGCCCCTTTAATGCGTGAAAATGCCAAATGAGACAACTACAAAAGTCCATCGAGCCAAGTCAGGACATGTCCAGAAAAAACAAATATTGAAAGACTACACTTCCCACATTCGTCTCACCCATCTAATTTCAAAACTTAAAAGGGGACAGGTGTGGACAGACATGAGCAAGGTAATAATTGTGATAAGTGATTGAAAAAGCGGGGATAGGAAAATGACGACTTGTTTTGTGTGGTTCACATCAGACGACTAGTTTAATCTAGAGCAGAGTCGGACAGACCAGGCTCACAGACTTCCGCACTGCCCTAATACCACAATCGAGTGGTGCCACATCACTTCGACGGAGAGTCCATGCAGTTGCGACAAAATGCATAATCGTGTTTGAAACAATAGATCACCAACAACCACCCACCCAAAAAACATCTATGGAGATGAATGTAGCCCCATATGATCATTCCAAGCTGATGATTAAAAAATCAAATAAATGTTTTGTGCTGAAATCAAGCTGGTTTGGTGATCTTTGATTTTGTCGTAGTTTTGTACACACCCGCAACTGCAGAGTTGTCCACTGCATGACTCAAGAGGCTCATGATTGACCTTGACAACACAGGACAATTTAAGAACACACAACACACACACACACACACACACGGGACTTGAAAATGATTACAGCTGATTTCTCGCAAGTATCAGTGCAGATAGGCTCTATAAATAAAACGTAACAAGCACATACAGGCTTAACAAGTGCATTCATTATTCTTTTTTAATAGTTTTTTTTTAACCATTGCATTTTGACTGTCAGAAGTACAGTCAAAAGTTATGAAACAATGCTATGCGACATTGAGTCTTCTTGGAGACTCTTCTTGACTTGAAACTGTAAAATGAAGACCCCCCTCCACCACCACCACCACCACCACCAGCAGCCCTAGTGCCAGACTCACCCTCACTGTTGTGGCTGCCCGCGCTCCCGCTGTGGAAGCTGTGGCAGCGGTCGGAGTAGCCCGGGGGGAAGCCGGGGGGATCGGAGGGGAAGGTGGGGTAGGGGAACGGCTGACCGCCCAGGGGCCAGGGGTTGGTGGCCGGGGGAGGGAGGTGCGCCAGGGTATCCTGCTCCGAGCCCACGCCGCTGGAGCCCTCGTTCAGGTTGAGAGAAGCCATGTCTGAAAGAGAGAGAGAGAGGGGAAAAGGAGAGGGACAGGAAGAGAAAGAGAAGGGTGAAAGAAAGAAGGAACAGAGCGAGGTGAAGGGCAGAGGAGAAGGGAGAGGGCGATACCTATTAAGCATGCTCTAAGGTAATAAAGCCAATATATTTAGCGGAGCACTTTAACAGACTCCGCCTTGACCTAGATGAGGAATGAGTACGATTATTCTAATATTCGATTATTCAAAATTTTGTGTATTCGAGTATAGCTGTAGCTATCTATTGTTACATAAGTTATATGTTACTAATATACCAAATCAATTATATAAAAAAAAAAGGTATACCAATGCCATTTAAAATATGTAAGAACAAATTTTATGTATACAAAAAGCCTCGAATGTCCAGACCACTCTACAGTGTTGCTGGCTAAAAGGTGACTCCAATGGGGTCGCTACAGGCAGGCGTACTCTGGCAAAGGTCTCCGAAGGTGTAGTAGCACTGCTCCGAGAAGGTGATCTTGTTGACCGTGTGCCTCAGGTAGCCGTGCTTCAGCAGGCCACTGGCATACTTCCTGGCGTCGCGGCGGTCCTTGAAGCCCTCCACGCGGGAGTAGAGCCAGTCCACCACGTCAGCACCTGAAGGGACACATGCACGCGCACACACACACACACACGCACACGCACACACAAGCACAGGGTTCGTGTAAAACTCCCAAAGATGTTCTATAATAATGTAATGTTGCAAATATAGTACATGCATCATTTGTGCAAAACTGTAAGTGATAGTCGTATCACCGAATCTTTTTTCAAATTTGGAATAAGCAAATACTTTTTTTTTACGTCAATAGGAAATTGGGCGGTGTCTTATCTAAAACAATTATTGCTGTCTTGCAGTCTCTCTCTCTCACTCTCACTCTCACTCTCACCCTCACCCTCACCCTCACTCTCACCCTCACCCTCACCCTCACCCTCACCCTCACCCTCACCCTCACCAATGACTGCATTAGCGATGGTGATCTTAAGCCACATCCTGTCTCGGATCTCCAAGCCAGAGTCGGGCAGCTGCATCACCTTGACGATGGTTGCCATGTCAGTCTTGCCAGCCGAGAGAGGCAAGTCATCAAACTCTGGAGGATAAAGACAGCATAAGGCAAAAGTGCATGAAAACCCTTTAACACTCTGCATTATCCAGAGAAATAGACTATCAGAATGTTCTTCCGTTCCAAACAGGTTGTATAAAGTATAGATGGACCATAGCTCTGTGAATAGTGCCCTACTGTTGATCTGCGTGCCGGTACCGTAGTGTGGGTAGGGTCCGGACAGGGCGGTGGTGTGCGAGATCCAGGCTGCCGGGTCGATGGGCCTCACTGGCTCCGCTGCACCCACAAACACACAGTTTAGATAAAAACTACAATCACAGGAGAGAGTCACACTGAAACCGATGGGAGTCCACGATATAAACACATATATAATAATATATTTTTCTTTGACATATTGTTGCCACTTTATGTGATCATTGACGTTTTACAGAGCATGTGTGTATGTGCTTCTCCTCCAGATCCTTTAGAAGGAATCAAAATTCAAGTAGTGCTCTAAACATCCTCCATCGCCATGACAAAATCCCCCAGGTTGTGTCCAGGCCGGCCACAGAGACTCTAGCCCAGCCTGTCCTGTGCCTCTTACCACGGGGTATGGTGAAGTAGCTCCGGGGGGACGGGTCCCAGCACTTGGCCACGGTCAGGCTGATGGGCCTGGGGGAGAGAGACACAGCAGGGTCAGCCTTTCCTGGGGGTGGCCTCGCAGAGCGGAGCCAGGCCACGGAGGCCCAGAGAAATTAGATTATGGCTTGTAAATCAGTTAGCCTGCAGACCTGCAAAAGCCGTCAAAGGAGATCTGTTGATCCGATCTAACAAGTCCGAGATGAACTGTCTTGATACGCTTAGTGCAATCCTTACTAACTGTACGTCTGGACTTCAGAACCATACTGCCTACCACTCTGCTTTGAATTCTGAACTAAGGCCCGGGAGAAACTCTTGTAGTATGTGCTTTGGATCTCCATGTCTTCTCATTACGGGACTGTAAGGACAGGCTTGGCTTCCTTACCCGGTTTTGGACACGATCTCCCGGAGGATCCTCACAGCGTCATCGTTGCTCATGTTCTCAAAGTTCACGTCGTTCACCTGGGCCACAGAAAAGTCAAGGAGTCAAATGAAGCACGTGGGGGAGGCCAGAGCCAGCCTCCTGTCTGATGTCACATACACATAACATGGTAACTCGGCATGATAAGGTACGGGCCTTTCTGAGCAGCACACACACGGCTCATAAAATATCAATGAAGCTCTGAAAAAAAAGAGATATGAAAAATATGAGCGAAATATAAGACTGCTTTCCTTTCACAAACGCATAATCTCTGTTTATGCCAGAAAGCTTTTGGAAAACGTGGGATCGGGTAAGCTGCTTTGCACAGCCACACATGAGCGGTAGAGACCACCGCTACATGCTGGTTGGATGCCGCAGCAACCACTGACACACTCCCGTGTGTGTGTGTGTGTGCGGGTGTGTACGGGTGTGTATGTGTGTGTGTGTGTGTTTATGAGCAGCAGGAGGGTGTGGCCACGGAGTTCCAGCAGCCACACAGAGATGAAAGAGGCGCTCACAACAGGAAGGAAAAGGAGAGGAAGAAAAACAAGAGGCTGTGGAACGGGGGCCAGTCAACGAGGTGTAGACCGTGTCGGAGATAACAACAGGCCAAAACAAGCCACCATGACAGACAGTTTAGTCCTGCTGCTCATTCTAGCTATGCCTTTTTCTACATTACATTACATTACAGTTTTTTTTACCAGTGGGATGTGCTGTTCTTTATAGCTAGGCTTTTTTTTCTAAGAATGAATCAAAAATGTCCACAATGTTGCAAAGACGCAACCCATTTTGTTTTACCAACAACAACAAAAAAGCCACAGGAGTGTGGTAACTACAATAAATAGTTTTTTTTCTTATCAAAATAATATGTTAATATAGCAGGTTGATATAGTTCCAGTTTCTATGTGTCTTACAATGGATTTATTAAACATGACATGTGTATCAGGGTCAGGGTTAGGGTTAGGGTCAGGGTTTGGTTTAGGGATAGGCATTAGGGATAAGGTCAGGGTGAGGGTCAGGGTGAGGGTCAGGGCCAGGGTTAGAATTAGGTTCTTGGTCAGGGTTAGGGTCAGGGTCAGGGTTAGGGTCAAGATGAGGGTTAGGGTCGAGGTCAGGGTAAGGGTCAGGGTTAGGATATGGCTTAGGGTAGGGTTTAGGGACAGGGTCAGGGTCATGGTTACTCGTACCTGCAGCAGCATGTCTCCAGGCTCTATCCTGCCGTCGGCGGCCACGGCGCCCCCCTTCATGATGGAGCCGATGTAGATGCCCCCGTCGCCCCGGTCGTTGCTCTGGCCCACGATGCTGATGCCCAGAAAGTTGTACTTCTCTGTGGAGGAGGGAGCCGGGCAGAAGGAGGAAGTGTGGGAGTTTAGAGACGTCCAGGCCACAGCGACAAAAACACCTCTCCAGGCTGATGCGGTTACTAGGGAGTCTGAGAACATTCGCTAGGTGCAACATTCATGGACTTCTACAGCTAATGCTGTAGTCTATCCCTATTGTGCTCTTTATTCAACACTTTTGCGTTCAAAAGTCGGGGTTGAAAGAGACATTTCCTTAGTCGAAGGGGGGGTGGGGGCTTACCCATGTTGAGCGTGACGGTGATGATGTTGAGGCTCATGGTGGAGTCTGTGATGCTGCTGAAGGACGAGGACTGAGGAGGAAACGGAGGAACACAACAGACGCGTGTAAGACCCTTTACACGCACGCACCCACACGCACGCACGCACGCACACACGCACACACACACACACACCGACTCTAACATCCTCACCCGGTCTATCTTGGCCACTTTGTGCCGCCGCCGCCGCCGTTTGTGTCTCCGCATGAGCTGGGAGGAGGAGCTCTGCTCTGTGGAGCTGCTGAGTCTGGAGCAAGGAGAGGACGAGGGACAACAAGGAAGGAGAGGAGGGAGGAAGGGGAAAAGGACGAGGAGCAAGGGCGGAGGTTAGCACATCCCATCGATCCAATTGAACGGAGTTAAGCGTGACACGGGGAACAAAAGAAGCCGAAGACGGCGAGAGGGGAGCGTCAGGGAGTAAGGAGGCGTTCACTCTACAACCTGCTGGCGTCCTCGTCTTCCTCGCTGTCCACGAAGGAGCTGGACTCCAGCTCGCTGCTCATCACCGAGGCGCTGTCGTACCCCATGGCTGAGTCCCGCGCCGTGCGCTCCGACTTGGAGTGGCCGTTGATGCGAGGGACTGGAGATGGGGAGAGAGAGAGAGAGAGAGAGAGAGAGAGAGAGAGAGAGATGGGGAAAAAAGACGGGGTCAGACAAGACATCAAACTACTAATTGGCGGGGTCCTATCACAGGGCGGCTTACACAGTGAAACAACAGAACACAGTCCAACGGAATATTCAAAAATAGAATGGGGGGGGACTCGACATAAAACAGCATAGAGAAAGAAGACATTGGACAGCCTTGAAGGTGGAGGAGACATCCACCAGAGATTATGGACCAGCAAAGGAACATCAGGAGTTGGGGGTTCCAGTGAGTGGTGTCTGGAGCCACCAGTGGGAAGAATGGGCGGCCAGAAAGAGTTTAGAGGAGTGGGAGAGCACACAGCCAGAGACTAAACACAGCCTAAAGGGACACTATGGGATAGACCGCCAAGTCAAGACAGAAGAGGAGACACAACCGCACAAAGGAGAGAGAGTCCAGCGCTGGTTCGTTCTCTGAAGAACAGCTCGGTAATTCATTCATTCAGAACGACAATACAACATGAATGTTCCCCACAGCAACAGCAGCGACTATTCACACCCGACTGACTGTTCTTTTGTACCGCCCACCTCCGAATGTAAAGCGGTAGGGGCGTGGCTCTGTCTCAGGGTAACAACGGATTGGCTGGAAGAGTCTGTCTAGACACCGCGGGCGTGGTCGTGGTTCCCGTGAGCAACCGAAGCACTCCAGCACGGTGCAGGTTCCCATGGCTCACTCCAGCCAGGTGGGTCCGCAGGGCAGGAATCAGGTCCTGGTTCACGATGTACCAGCTGACTCTCTGGCCGTTTCTAACGATCGCTTCGTCACTAATAACAACCCTCTAGTTATTTTTAATAATCTATAGACACGGCACTCAAAGGACACAGAACTTTAAAAGGTATCAGTGCACTGAACAAAGATTTACCTGGACAAAATCAAAGTAACCTCAGAGCATTACCCTTTGAACATGCAACACACACATTGCATTTGAAAGTAGTGTCTTCCTTTCATACAAAATACAACTACTCAAAATGATGAGTAACAGTTGCTATACTCCTAAGACATTTCCTTATGCAAACAGACACATGATATTCCATGTAGTGCCAGGGTAAGGAGATTCATTGCGACAAATTAGCCTGGAATATGAACCATATTATCTATGGATGGAATACTTCAACATCATCCCTTATCAGCTCCTGTTTCTATGGTTACATGTAGAACTGTTCCAGACCATGTTTTGAGGACTGTGTGTTTAGGCAGGCCTCAGTCATTGTTTTTGTAATACTAATATTACAACTCCGCACTGGTGATTGATTTAATTTTTGTAATTTAATCTAGAAACTGGGATTAGCACAAGAATGAGTGGTCAAAACTGAAATTAGTGATGAAGCGATTGTATAAAACGAAAAGGGACTCATTCACCCCAAAGTTTAACACGCATTCACTACTTCTTCCTCCACCTCCTCCTACTACCAGTCTCAATCAAAGCATCAAATCCCGCTGCCCACCAGCATAGCCCAGTCTATTCCCAGTCTCAGTAATCCTTGTCCCAGCTTCTAGCTCAAATCCCAAACTCGGGTCCAGCGCCAGTGATCCCAGAACAAGTCTCTTGATCAAATCCCAATCTCTGGTCCAATCTCCTACATCCTAATCCCAGTTGTAAGCTCGGGGCTCGGTACGGTTCCAGAGTTTGTCCTGCTATCCGAGGCAGCAGGTTCTGGCCCCTCTTGATGGTCTGCTGACAGCTTATCTACAGGGAAAGCAGGAACAAAGACAGGCAGAGGGCACACAGTGATTGTGTGAAACAAGAGATAACCTCCGCATTTCTCTCCACTCCAGCCCCGAGGCAGAACATGTTGTCTGCGTTGAAACCACAAGTCAGATCCTCCTTATCTTGTTCTCTTGAAAAGCTTTGCCGTGACAATTCTAAACAACTCTCAAGTCAATACGTTCACAATGTGCCGCCAAAACAAATTGTTCCAAACCAAAGAATTAGATTGTTTTACACAAAATTCGCGTTCGTTCTGATCCACTAAAGAATCTCCAAGGCTAAAGCAAGTAATTCATGAAGTCAGTTTCATTCTTAATCGCCACCATAATTGCTGATCATAAAAATTTAATTTTCATGGAAAAAAAAGATAATTCCTGCCGTTCAAAAGGAGCCCATTAAATGCCTGCAGATAAACGTTGCTCCTCCAGTTTTCCATTACCCTGCATTAACTTCTCTCACAGCACAACAATTCAACTCTGCCATCTCTATTTCTATAATCTCGAAATAAAATGAGAAAACATTTGAATGGCGTGACATTTTCCCTGCTCCCTCTTACCACATCAGCAGCAGACACGGCACTTCCAGTCGACACGCTGAGCGCCAGTGACAAGTGTCACCCGTCCTGTCCTCCTCCCTCCAATAGCAACGTCAGCTAATCTCTCGCCCACCAATCACACGGCTTCCTGGCCGAGTCGTGGGCCAGGGAGGATGACGGGATTTGACACAACGTGCTGCCATGGGCGTCCGCCACAGTTTGGAACAAATGTCAACAGGTGATTAAAAGGGAGGCGCTCGACAAAACAGTTTGTGAGGAGAAACAGAAACACTCCACCGTGTAAGTGGAGAAAGAACAACCCGGATCATGACCTTTAGAGTCCCTACTCTGTGGAATGACACCGAGCTGCATCCCATAATGCTTTGGTCATGGCAGAGTCAGTAAGCCCAACTGTGGAGAGAGGCTTTCTCACAGTAAACGAGCAAAGCAGACGGACATGTACATTCCTCAGCCCCAACACACACACACACACACACACACACACACACGCACACACACGCACACACACGCACACACACGCACACACACGCACATACACACACACACACACACACCTCTCCTGCTCCACCTCCACCCACCCTCCATTGTTTCAGGTGAGAGTCAAACTGCCGGGGCCCCTGAAACAGATCCTTTCCCATAATGCCCTGATCCCCTTCGGGGGGCTACACCTGTCCACCCCGCCCGGACACTCAACTACTGCATGATTCAACCCCCACATCTCTCGTTCACACACACACACACACACACACACACACACACACACACACACACACACACACACACAAAGCAGGGGGGAGAACAACAGATTAGTTTACCAGCTATCAGCCGCACTTATGATTCAGCTCTGTTCAAAAATAAAAAAGAGGGTTGGTATTCAAACACACACACACACACACACGTTAGGAGTGTGTGTATCTGTGACAGGGGAATTCCTGTTGTTGTTGCTGCAGGCTGGCGTGCTGTTTAATAGGACGGCCTATTGGTGCTGGTCGCAGGTCTCTGGTGGGGCCCTGACATCGTAGCGGGACTAAAACAAAGAGAGCTCTATTACATGATGTCAGTCTGCTGTGTAAGGCTGATTTGATGAGCCATAAAGCTGCAGGGGCGTGAGGTGGGAGGGGGCCGTTCCCTGTACCCTCGACGCTCATTTATTAGAGATAACACCCTGACAGATGGAGGGGGAAAGGGGAGAGACTCGGTAGGTAATAGCCAGGATGACAGGAAGAGATAAGGTTTGAAAACGTTTTTTTTCTTCTGTGCCTGGTCCCTCAAACAAGCACGAGGAGAGGCAGGTTGTAGGTGCACACAGAGCAGGGCGTGGGGTGATGTGGTAGTTCACTGGCCGACAGGAATCTGCAGCCACAGCCTCTGCCCGGCGATGACAGACTGACCACCTTAAAGCATGTGTAAATGCCACAGACATCGCCGACACCGTGATTAAATGGAATCTTAAGGCGGAATTTGCGGTTAGTGCGGCGTCTCCCGTTTTGCCTGACTCAAAGCTCTGCCCCCCCACCGCCCCCACCACACACCCACACTGCACCCAGTCTGTGATCCTAATTGCAGCACATCAATTAATCAGCGGTTGGTTCATGAGCCCGGAGCGCAGGATGTGTGGAGCCGGGCTCACGGTGAGGGGGCTGGCAGACGAGGGGAGGAGGAGGAGAGGGGGAGGAGGACCAGGGGGGGGGGGGGTAAAACACTGGCACTGGTCTCAACGTGAGAAGGAGAATACAATCTGCAGACTGGGAGAGCTTTGGTACGCGCTGTGTTGGCGACGACACACGCAGATATCCGGGGGGACTAAATCAAGCTTCCATATTTACCCCCCTGTGGAAGGCTGCAGACGAAATCCCTCGCTCTGAGAAGACATTTTGAAAATAGCTTTTTCTAGAAGAATCTGCCGTTGGAGTATCCTTCCCCTACCCTCCTCCTATGAGAACCATGGTGACCGGTCAACGAGGGGAGGGTGAGCACACGGCATGCCCTCCTCCCTTGGCTCCTTCCTGGCCTGGAGTGTGTGAGAGAAGAGGACAGAGAGGAGGGGGGGGGGGGACTTTTCCCTACTCACAAAGTGACCTTCATAGAGATTTCTGCCAGTGCCAAGCACCAGAACACACAACTAAAATAACCAACACATGTATTTATATATCATTGCGGTCCCGAAGACTAGACCAACTTGATTTACCTTTTTCCACATATTTTTTCCTTATTCACCGGAATTCAACACACACAAAAGCCAGGAGAGAAACATTTTGGAAAGGGAGTTTGAAACCTCCTTGAAACATCCCCCCCAACGGCGTGGAGGGACTGGCTGCAGATCTCCAGGACCCGCAGCTCTAAAGCCCCAGCCCATGTGACGTGAACCCACTTCACCTTCCCACGAAAACCATGAGGTTAAGAAGACAGAAAAACATCGCCACTGGCTATCAACCTGATCCAGCCACACGGTGACAGAAGAAAAGGAAGAGGAGCTCTCGGTGGAGAGTGTCAGCACGCCGGGAGCCATCTTTGGTCATGGGACACAACAATGTGTGGGGAGTAGAGGTATGTTGCTCGTGTTGCTCACCGTAACCACACACACACAGTAGCATCGGACACCTGGCACTCCCCGGGCATCACACCTCCACCCCCGGGTGCCACCTGTCACTCAGAAGGACTGAACAAGTCAGCCAAAATAACAACCCGAACAAACAGGAATGGCGCAACCATTCGAAAGCTCCTGGGGTCAAAGGTCGTGCCCCTGTCCGGGAGTTGAGGAGGGTACTCACTCTCAGTCTCCCGCACTCTCCTCCGCGCACGCTCCCGTTCGCGCTCCCTGCGGTGGCTCAGGAGAGACTCGGTGCCTGTCTCAGTGTCCAGGCCATCACGACTGCTCACGGCGTTGGCGCTGAAACACACACACGCACACACACACACACACACACACACACACACACACACACACACACAAATTCAAATTATTATAACATCGTGTTCTGTTAACAGTTTGGCACCGTTTTGGTGTTTAGGATCTAATTGACTTACGGCCATACCTTGTGTGTTTTCCTGTGGTTCAAAGGTTACGGCTGGTCTCTAGACCTCTCTTCCTCGCGTAATTGTATCATGTTTCTGAAGAAGATGAGTCTCGCGTGATTTTATTGATCAGCTGATGTCTTATTTTTGAAAAATGGTTCTTCACTGGTTCCATCGTGGGACGGTGTCCACGTGATTTGGTTTGGCTTTTAAGTGCGCTGACCTTTACCCTTTGACCCCCTGCTTGGGACAGGCTAGGCCTTAGTTTCCTGCCCGGAGGGAAAGTGTGTAGTATTAGCCTAAGAGATGTTTTCACTCAGTTCCAACAATTCTTCATTTCTATATTACTGGACGTTTGAACAGTGTGCCTAACCTCTCACTTCTCTCTGACTCTGACTCTCACTCTCTTTGTCTGTCTGCCTGTCTGCCTGCCTGCCTGCCTGCCTGCCTGTCTGTCTGTCTGTCTGTCTGTCTGTCTGTCTGTCTGTCTGTCTGTCTGTCTGTCTGTCTGTCTGTCTGTCTGTCTGTCTGTCTGTCTGTCTG
>JAVQJS010129270.1:12500-22573 GCA_036024795.1 Galaxias rostratus | reverse complement strand
TGTGTGTGTGTGTGTGTGTGTGTGTGTGTGTGTGTGTGTGTGTGTGTGTGTGTGTGTGTGTGTGCGTGCGTGCGTGTGTGTGTGTTTGTGTGTGTGTGTGCGTGCATACGTGTTGTGCGTGATTGGCATTTGCAGGCCTGCTTTGAGGATCTGGTTAAATTTATGTCAAGTGGTCCCTCCCACATCCTGGTCCTGTCTCAGATGGAAGAATCTGTAAATGTTGTCCCTGCTTGGAGGGAGTTCATTGGCCCAGCAGACATAGACGAGGCCAAAAGGGACAAGCCGGAGAGGTAGCTACACACAGAAGACACCTTGACATATTTGGTAAAGCGTAGGAGCCTATCAAGCTGATAGGAATCCCATGTTGGTAGTTTGGAAACATAATATTAAACATTTACACGTCAATGCGTGTTATGCCTTTTGCATTATGACTCACCCTTTAAACACCTTGTGAGATATTAGTTCTGTGTATGTTTTATTTGCAGCTTTTCAAGGTTTGGTACAAAAGATAATCAAAGAAGCAGCGTATTGTATTTTAGCTCGTTCTCAGACACACCCAAGCGTTGCTCTCCTCTCTACCCGTCTGGTTTCGGCCAACAGAGTCACCATCTGCTCTCCTCTCTCCCCGGCTCCCCTGCAGTTTGCGAGCGCAGTATGGCACACAGACGCTGCTCAACGCCGTGCACGGCAGCGAAAACAGCGACCAGGCCAGCAGGGAGCTGGCCTTTTTCTTTCCCAACTTTAGAACCGCCTCCGTTGCAGAGCAGGGTGGGGAGGAAGAGCGTGTTGAGAGGACACTAGCTCTCATCCGGCCCGACGTTGCCAAAGAAAGCAGAGGTAAGGCCCGTGCCAAATACACATACATTTACGCAGACAAGGTGCTTTTTATGTCAGTGTAACAGGGTTTTACAAATCCTAAATGAAATATAGGCTCTTTGAATAAGTCGGATAATGCTTATTATTTTGGTTGAGGTAAATTTGTTATTTAGTAAATGTCACACAATGACCATTACTTGGCCACTACACGTTTGTATCTGATACCTATTTTTCCTATTTATAGAGGAGATCCTATCTAGAGTCCACAGGGCCGGATTCACAGTGGCTCTTCAGAGAGAGGTGATGTTGACTGAAGAGCAAGTAAGACAGTTTTATAGCCAACATGTTGAAGAGGACTACTTCCCTGCACTGCTTCAAAACATGACCAGGTGACCCTTCAGGCAGGACAACCATATTTAAAACAACTGAAGAGCATTTACAATTCAAAGCTCTCTTTAGTCTTTGTACTGCTTAAGACTCAGTACACTGTTTCAAATAATAATCTGTTCGTGTCTGTCTACAGAGGGCCAGTTTTAGCTCTGGCTCTAGCCAGAACTGGAGCTGTCCATCAATGGAGGACAATTCTGGGTCCCAAAGATGTGAGTAGAGCCAAGGAGGAGAATCCTGACAGGTGAGTCAGGTTCTAACACACGTCAGCACAGCTGCCTCCGACGTGACAGAGAAATTACAGTTTGTCTCCTCGCATCATGTGCTAATTCTGACCCGTTCCTGTCAGCCTGCGAACTCAGTTTGCCGTGGAGAGCGAGCCTCTCAACCAGATCCATGGAAGTGCAACGTGTGAGGAGGCAGAGCGAGAGATCAACTTCTTCTTCCCCAAGCAGCAAACATTAGCCCTCATCAAACCCGACGCATTGCAGGAACACAAAGGTACATCTTTGTAAAAATCCTCCCGTTTCCAATCTGAGTTGACTATGCTGGCTACATCAAAAAATGTATCCATATCCATATCCATACGTGTAATAAAATACGTCTAGATCGCTTTGAATTTCTTATCCTGTCTTCCCTATCCTCTGTAACTCAAGGGGAGATTCTGGAGGAGATCCGTGCGGGCGGGTTTAACATCACCCGACTAAAGGAGACGGTCCTTTCCAGAGAGGTGGCAGAGGAGTTCTACAAGGAGCACAAAGACAAGCCCTTCTTCAGTCAGCTGGTGCAGTTCATGTGTCGGTTAGTCTTGCACACATAAGAGCACACTTAAGTCAAAGCTAGAATAAGCCTGCTCCAATTTGTAATCCTGCCGCTGCCAGCTGCAGTTGAACTTTCCACAGCAATCTTTTTGTGGGCCCCAAGTGAAGGGAGCTGCAGGCACGTGGTTAGATAAGTATATCCACATTGCCTTATTATTTGTGTATCTAGATGTAGACACTACTTGGATTCATTTCTGTTCAGTGATGTTGAGCTGTAAAACAAATATATGGGATTTGATACGGCAGCCTAAGATGCTGCTTTTGCTATGGGTCTTAGGATGTTAAGGATAGGAGACCAGCATGAAGATACATTGTGATTTTGTTTTACTCATAATACACAACATATATTTTGTGTGAAATTCCACATGGACAGGTACAAAAACAAATCCACTGAATGTCAGCACTCTGAGCAAATAGTGCATGCAATAATATATATAGGGCATTCATCAGAACATTAATAATTAGTACATACGTCTCTTTCTCAGTGGCCCTTGCATGATGCTGGTGCTCACCAAGGAGAATGCAGTGGAAGAGTGGAGGGCAATGATGGGGCCCACAGACCCCTGCAAAGCCAAAGAGGATGTCCCTGGGTCCCTGAGGGCTCGCTTTGCCTTGGACATCCTCCAAAACGCTGTCCATGGCTCATCCACAGAGAGCCACGCACAGGAAAAAATACACTTTGTCTTTGGTGACATATCTTCAGATGAGGATTTATCTGGTGATGCGGAGATCAACCCTCCTGCATCTGGTAAAAACAATACTGTAAATAAACACACAGCTAGGCTAAACGTTGGCGGTGTAAATCATTCCAATTGTTTTCTGTGGACTCTAATGTTCTGACTTCTCACCATGAAAGCAGCAGAAAGTGTTGCTGAAATCACAGGTGATGCCAAGTCAAGAAGTCCAGGTAGGTTTGGAACTAAGAATACATTTTACATTCCGTTAAAACTTGAGTGAGCACAAAAATAAGACCATGATTGCCCTTTTTGAATACTGTCGTTTTTGAATACTGCCATTTTAGATAGTTCTCACGAACACTCAGCAGTGACTGTCCCTGAATCTGAGGTGGATCTAACTGATAATCCCAGTGAGGTGGATGTGGCTGATAATCACAATGAGGAGGGGGATGTGGCTGACAATCACAGTGAGGGGGCGGGGGTGGCCGACACACACAGTGTGACAAGCAGCAGTCAAAAGGGGGAAGGTACTTTGCATCTGCAAACCATTCAAATTATAGTACATGCCTATGAGCTTGGATTTCGCATTTGCCCACAAAACAAGTTTGTTGTCGATATGTTGGTTTCCATTTTCATTCTTTTGTAGAGGACAAGACGCCACTCTCCAACCGTCAGAGTCTCGAACAATAGAGGTTGAAGGAAACAGCAAAGCATGAAACACCCGTCTCAATGTGGGTAGGTTTAGTAAAGGAAGAAAATAAATAACGGTTGGAAAGTACAAGTTACCTTATTCCAATCAATTATGAGAGGATTGGGTTGTTATGGTAGTTATTAGCAGAGGAATAGAGTTTTATAGCCAAAATGTCAGATACGAGGAAGTGAACTGTCAAGTTGTAAGATCTGTGTATAATTAAATCTAGGCAGACTAATAGAAGAAATAGTGTATTTTGCCGCTGTGAGACAAATAAAGGAATTACAATTCTGATTCTGATTCTGATTCTGATGGCCCCCACTGTGGCCAACAGTGATGCTGTTGTAAAGGGGAAATGAAACGTATTTCGAATTTATCCAGATATTAATACTGTAAACAAATCATAAACACATCCCTAACATCAAACTGACTAAAAATACAGAGTACGATAATAAAAATAAAAATAAAAAAAAATAAAAAAAACTTTTCACCATGGGCGTGGACATTGTGTGTGACGTGACAACCAATTTCCGTGTAGTTTACAACTGAGGCTGTTACCGCAGAACCAGAACGCACGCAGCGGGGTTGGGTTTATGAATGAGGCCGCTAGGAATACCACGGGTCCGACTTCACATAATTTTTTTATTCTAAATAAATGTTAATCTATTTTGAGAACAACTTTGTCAGTTTGACTGAATCAGTGTATTGTTTGCCAGAACAGCGACTGCGTCTCAGATCTGCATGTTCCATAAGTGTTTATGTTTTGACTAGGCTTTTGGACGGCGTTTCTGTTCAATTAAATCTAACATTAGGCCCTCGAAGTAGCAAAGTTGTATCATATATTATTTATTGTTTTTAAGTTGTGAGTAAGTATCTAATCTGCGTAACAAACAGTCCTTTCTAAATGCCTCTCTAAACCAATGTTAAATAGGCATATAGTAACATAATATGATAAAACTATAATATGATAATTTTTCAACAATGCATTAACGAAGTCAACACCAGCAGGTCAACTTTTGATTGATGTGTAAGCATATTGTAGACTATAAGTTTGTTTTAAATCAACAAACCGTTGTATTTCCCTTACTGTTTTCACGCGTTTTCAAATATCAACCAAACCAATCGGACCAGAGAGAGACTTGAGGCCATAGCAGAAACCAAGGAACTCAACATCTCTTAATATCTTCCTAATTTATACAATGTATCTCAAAACATTCAATATTGCTAATGACTGCTTGATCAAAAATCAAACTTTAAAAGCAGTTCTGAAAAGGTGGATTTTGAGCAGGTTTTTGAAGGTGGGGAGGTAGGAGCAGTCACGGATGGGTCCTGGGAGTGAATTCCAGAGGGTGGGGGCAGCGACTGAAAAGGCTCTGTCACCCCAGGTACAAAGCTTGGTCCTACAGGGGAGGGAGAGAAGGTTGGCGGCAGAGCAGCAAAGGGAGAGGGATAGGCCATGGCGGTGAAGCAGGTCAGAGAGGTAGGAGGGGGGCCAGGTTATGGTGGGCTTTTGAAGTGATAAGAAGGACTTTGAAATGGATATGCTTCGGGATAGGTAGCAATGGCGGTTTTGAAGGACAGGGGTGATGTGGTCTCAGGAGCGGGTGCTGGTGAGGAGGCGGGCAGCGTAATTTTGGATGTATTGGAGTTTGTTAAGAGTTTTGGATAGGGTGCCGTATGGCTATTCCAGTAGTCTAGTAAATAGTAAATAAGTAAAGTAAATGCCTAGGTTGTGGATGAGTGGGATTGGAGAGAGGGTTGTGGTGTCTATGGTAGGTAATAGAGGTAGGTGTGGTATGGTGGAAATCTTGGGAGGATTTGGTGATGTTTTTTTTGATGCATCCGGGTTTTTATTTCAGTGAGGCAGTGGGTAAGGGTGAAGGGAGTTGTGGAGTTGATGGATTTGGTGGCTATGTAAAGTTGAATGTCATCGTCAGATGACAGCAGTGGAAGGGGAGGCCATGGCGGCGGATGATGTTTCCTGTTTCCTATGGGGTGGAGGTAAAGGGTGAACGGGTGTCTGACTGTTTGAACAGACACATGCACATTTGTGGCCTGCTGGAGGTAATTTTGCAGGGCTCTGGCAGTGCTCCTCGTTCCTCCTTGCACAAAGATGGAGGTAGCCGTCCAGTTGCTGGGTTGTTGCACTCCTATGGCCTTTTTCACATCTCTTGATGTACTGGCCTGTCTCCTGGTAGCGCTTCCATACAGACACAGCAAACTTTCTTGCCACAGTTCGCATTGATGCAACATGCTGGATGAGCTGCACTACCTGAGCAACTTGTGTGGGTTGTTAACGCCGTCTCATGCCACCACTAGAGTGAAAGCACAGCCAGCATTCAAAAGCGACCAAAATATGAACCAAAAAGCATAGGGACTGAGTTGTGGTCTGTGGTCACCACCTGCTGAACCACTCCTTTTTTGGGGGTGTTTTGCTAATTGCCTATAATTTCCACTTGTTGTTGATTCCATTTGCACAACAGTGTGTGAAATTGATTGTCAATCAGTGATGCTTACTAAGTGGACAGTTTGATTACACAGAAGTGTAATTGACTTGGAGTTGCATTGTGTTGTATAAGTGTTCCCTTCCATTTATTTGAGCAGTGTATTATGATAATCCTAGCTTTGATTGCTAGGTTTATAACTCTATTTATTAAGATTCTCCTTCGGTGGTAAGAAATTGGGAGTTTTATGTGGATTACCGCCACCACTGAAGTTTGCTCTTGCTCCAAATGCAAAACAATGTATTGCGGGTTGATATATATCTCTGGAGTGACCATTTTCTCAGCCCTTTGAGGGGCAATTCCACCAATTCATATCAGTTTTGCAGACTTATGGTACGGCACTTAAGATGGCGGCAAGTACTGGGGGGGAATCAAAGAGGGCATGTTGAACTGCGATTGGAACGCCGCAGTAGAGACCAGTCAGATGAAAACAGAAAAAAATAATACATTTCGAAATATATGTAAGGCAACATTTTTTATTTATTTATACATTTCATACAAAACAAATCTTTAAGAAAGTAACTTTACATGATATAAAAATTAATTTCACAATAAAGTTAGTCTCTAGAAAAAAATAACTACAAATTTCTACTTTGTCTATAAATATTTCAGAGGAAAGATAACTGAACAAAAATGCAATTAATTTGTTAAAATGTGTCTATACGCCTCTTTTTACTAGGGCTCCCTGAAAGCGTGTCCGCTTGGTGTCCAGACATGGCTCCTGCATCTTCCTCCCAATCAGTGACTGCCTCAAGTAGAAGGGCTTCATCCAAGTTATCTTCATCTTCATTGAACGACCTCTGGAACATTTTAGATATAGTCCTCTGCTTCGAATCCTTTGTCACGTCAAGGCAAAACAAATATTAAGAAATAATCATGGTACAAAACCTAGTCAATATTTAATGGGTGAACAAGTTCTTTTCAGAATTGAATTCACCTTTAAATGAAAGCTGGAACTGACAGCGTTTTCTGAGAGGTTTGACTCTGAAAGACCCACTTGCTCCAAGACATTCATCTTTTCCTGGATCAAGGGCCTAAAGCAAAGACAACAAAACGTAACTCTTCAGCAAAGTGAAGTAGCAACAAAACCATGAGTCACAAACCATTGATTTTAGGACAGGGTTATAGGTGGCACAAACCATAGGTAGTCATCGGCAGTTCCTTTAGCCACCAGGTAATGGATATCCACATTGCTAGTTTGCCCAATACGATGTACTCTGTCCTCTGCTTGAAGGAGCACCTGAAAAGGAGGTGGAATGCAAGTTACATTTCATAATTGTTTGGATCTCCAAAATATGCTGGCTATCCACCACAAACATAAGCAATTCAAATACCAAAGTGCGCAAGTAACAACAGTATTTTATCACACACAAACATGGTCAATGAATTTGTAAAGGCCATTTCAACAGACAAGTTCCCCTACCCCTGGGTTCCAGAACAGCTCGGCAAACACCACCAGGTTGGCTGAGTGTAGGGTGATTCCCATGTTAGCTGCTGTGATGGACAGCACCGCCACACAGCTCTTGTTCGAGGACTGGAACTGGTCACACAACCGTTGCCGATCCGCCGAAGGGGTGGAGCCGTCAATGCGGATGTACTTGATATTCTATGGTGTGGAGAACAGCGGGAAAGAATGCAATCCTTTGTTTGGATGGTTCATTGAAAATTACAACACTCTTCTGCAAAACAACCTTACTTTTTCTCCGAGCTCTTTAGTGATGCCATCCAGAACAAGCTTGTGATGTGCAAAGACCAGGAACTTGTCTCTGCACTCAAGCATATCCTGGATGTATTCCCTGATGACGACAACACAGCCGAGCAGTGAGCCAGTTAGAGATGGAATGATTGCTAAGCAATGCCTGAGACATTAATCTGTTTACTTGATAAATCGTCCTCTCAAAAAACACACTCTAATAAATCTATGCTTGAAGTTATCAAATAATAATAAAAGAGTGCTTAACCACTATAACACAGGCAGATTAGAAATATGAAAGTGACGCTCGTGTTAATTTCTCTGTGAGGAACTAATTACCTGAGGGTAAAATGGTACTTACATGATAGCTGGAATCTTTCCCTCTGCTGTGTGGCTGTAGTACACAATGAGAGCCTCCTTTTCTTGTGTCTTCTAAATGGATAAGAAACAATCAGAAACAAGTGAGATATGAGAGAAGAGGACATTCTGGTGGACGCTACATATTAAGTGTGTTTGCTTTTTTTGCTGGTTTTTGGGAATGTCACTGGGGAAAAGTAATGTAACGGGTGTGTTGTTTTTCACGTTGCGCAATTAGTTAAGTCTGGGATGAAGATGTATGTAAAGATGAGCAGATAATCCACTGGTCTAAAACGCTCAAGCAATACATTTTTCTGCCATTGAAACTGCGAAGATGTTAATTTTGCCGGGTGCACTGTCTTCAAAATCAGCCATATTGACAAACATTAAAACTAACATTGTGACGTCCATTCGCCAGATCCTTTGATGCGGCTAAGAGGGCAGACTTAGTGCGGCTGCTGGCCCCGTTGGTAGTCACGGTGACGACCTTGCGCTGCTTGGCGGGCAGCTGGGTGAGGACATCAGACTTGAGGCGGCGCAGCATCAGGCTCTCTTCCAGAAGCAGTTTCAACTCCTCCAGGTTTGACGAGCCTGAGTAGTCCCAGCCCCATGGAAGCTTGGATGTTGGAGAGAGAGAAACGAAAAGATAAGAGACAACTTTCATTTCCATTATCCTTTAAGAGGGCACCTATTCATTCGAGACTCAATGACTTGGAAGGAAAGAGATACTTTTTGGGAAATATCTCTCCACCCATAATGACAAATCAGGGAGCGAGCGGATGGTAAAATAGTGTGCCTTTATGCAAAGATTAATAAGGGATGGATAAAGATAGACAACTACAGGGGATTATACAAGCAGATTTATACCTCAAAGGAAATCAATTCAAATGAATAATTATATGAACAGCACAATCACTGTGCTAATCCAAACAAAAATAAATAAACAACATATCCCCCATGCTCGTGTGTACCACACAGCAATAAAAATCATATAATCCCTCTGGTGTTTTAAACTCCTTTTCAGGGAGTTGCAGACAGCGTGCAGCATGAATAAGATGGACAAGAGAGAGGAGACAATCCCAGAACTAATATATTGTGTGTACTGAGAGATTCTTCCCATCCCTACTTATCAAAACTCAAGACTACTAAGCCTGGCTGAGCTACTGTTTTGAATGTTTTATACTCAGTAATTGAATAATGCATATATTTGTATAGATTTCTTAAGAACATGAATTCTGGATATTATAATATGCTGTTTGCAGACGTACTAATATGTCTTTTAGATCTATAAATATTGCATTTCTATTATTATGATAACAGCAGGTTGGAGATTAAGACAAGAACTTGCACCTACTTGCTTGGCATTACAGTATCGTGTCCCAAACTCATGGAAGCGTGGGAAGAGGGTGGGTTTTACAGCCAGGATCTGGGCGTAAAGCTCTGAAGGCCTGGACATAGCAGGAGTCCCAGACAGTAAGATCACTCTCTTTGCTGCCTGAAAGCAAAAGGGACCACTGTTTACAATTCAGACTACCATCATAGCCTAAACAGGAACTATGAGTTGACTTCACAGATGCATCTGTCTAGGTCTACTATGTATCTAATGAAGCACAGCCTACTTTCTCAGCTCGTCAAACGGTTTAGAACACATGACTGAATGCCTAAGAGAGTTATACAAAGTACCTTTAGGAGAGGCAGGGCTGCTTTACAGCGGGCAGTCTTCATATTCTTTAGAAAGTGAGATTCATCCTGTTTAAAAATATATAGACCAAAATATAAATAGTATCTAAAAAGTAGATTATTTATAAAGTGTATTATTTTTATTGTGTGACCACACCAAACGAATGAACAACTTTTTTATAGGTATGTGTGTGTAAATCAAAACAAACTACATACATGTAAAAGCATAAGAATCAACCTTTGCTTATAACGCTGATCCTATAACTAACACCCAACGTAAAACCATAGGAACCAACTGTCTTGGCACCCACCATGATCAACACTTTAAAGGGGTTGGCCAACTGCGGCTTGTCAATGCGACTGAGCAGGTCGTAGCTGATGATATTGACCAGGCCGGCGTGCAGGGTGTCCTTGGCCTTGACCACTACGTTGATGCTCTCAGGCTTC
>JAVQJS010129270.1:0-7500 GCA_036024795.1 Galaxias rostratus | reverse complement strand
GAGGCTGTGGAGTGTCTGAAGAGGACCAGGGAGGTACGTCACACACACACTGATACACACTCTTGTTATTTTCGCCTTTTATATATTATGATAAGCAGATCCATCCAGGGAATTCAGGCGTTTTGTCTTGGTGACAGTGCACTGATGTGTGTTCCTTTGACCAGTCCTATAAAGAGATTAGTCTCTGAATCTAAATCTAATTTACCTATGTGCTAAATCCAACCTGCAGTGCGTGTGTGTGTGGGTGTGTTCTGCAGGTGGTCAGTCTGGTGTTGGAGAGAGAGCCCACCGTGGTGTTGGAGCCTTGGGCTGAGTCGCCCTGCCCCCCGTGCCCCCCCTCCACCCTCCTCAGCCCCGTGCACCCCCCCAGGACCCAGGTCTCCATGGAAACGTCCTTGAGAGGCCGAGTGAAGGACTACAGCTTTGTGACTGATGGTGAGCTGGGCGGGAACGCCGGCCTATGCACACAGACCCAGTCCCCAGAGGCCATGGTGGATGTGACGGGGCTGACAGGCACATGGTGGTGTCTGTCAGAGGACGTAGGGTGTCCCCTGGGACAGCATGCTCAGAGGCCGTGGAGCTGTCTGCACGCACGCACACACACACACACACACACACTCACACACACACACACACACACACACACAGAGACACATACACACACACACAGCTCTGCTAAAGAGACAGTCCCCACAGTAAATCACTAAAGTCACAGCCTGATGTGAGAGCAGTAGGCTATCAATCATAAGGAGATGGTTCTCCCGTTATCGTCAACAAACTTCACATCCCTATTCCTCACCATGCACAGAAACATCTTATTTTCTATTTGTTTTTAAATATGTTTTGGTGTTACATAATTAACCTAATATTTAACATATTTAAATATTACTTTACTTACTTCAGAAGCTTTAAACTGTAATGATCCTTTGTCTTCCTCCTCCTACTACTACTAATAATAATACATTCAATTTAATACATTTCAATTTAAAAAAAGCATCAGGTTAGGGTTAGGGTTCATAAACCTCTGTCCTTCCCTAGACAACACCATGGAGGTGGTGCTGAAGAAGAGTCTGTGTGGTCTGGGCTTCAGCTTCTTCATCACTGAGCTGGCGACGGAGAGCGACCGGGGCAGCGTGGTCCGAATCAAGCGCCTCTTCTACGGCCAGCCAGCGCTTGAGAGCGGGCAGATCCAGGAGGGAGACGTCATTCTGGCTGTCAACGGCGAGCCAGTCAAGGACCTCTCCTACCAGGTACCCCAGCAGTGTCTCCTCCTAACGCTAACCCCAACAGCATTGCATCCTGACCCTAAACTTAACAGGTACCTTCTTCAAGCCCTAACTCCAGCAGGATCTCCTCCTAATCCTGGGTGAATACACAAGTGTAATGGTTCTGTATTGGTTTGTACACAGGGTGAATGCACAGAGAAATGGTTTTGTATTGGTTTGGACATAGGGTGAATACACAGTGAAATGGTTCTGGATTGGTTTGGACACAGGGTGAATACACAGTGTAATGGTTCTGTATTGGTTTGTACACCGGGTGAATACACAGTGTTATGGTTCTGTATTGGTTTGTACACAGGGTGAATGCACAGTGTAATGGTTCTGTGTTGTTTGTGCACAGGGTGAATACACAGTGTAATGGTTCTGTATTGGTTTGGACATAGGGTCAGTACACAGCAAAATGGTTTTGTGTTGGTTTGCTGAAGACACCGCATGTCTGCTCTTTTTTAAGACCTTGGAAACGTCACCTGTCCTTTAATCCTATAATCTGATCTAGTAGAAATTAGCTGTCTGTGTCTGTGCGTTTGTGTGTGTGTGTGTGTGTGTGTCTGTCTCTGTGTGAATGTTTGTGTGTACTCTGTAGGAGAGCATAGTTTGGGATTAGTCGTGATAGTTACCTTGTCATACAATAGTTAGAATATAATACCATAGAACATAGGTCAAATAAATGTACAAAGATTTTTCTATAATAATAATTGCGTTAGCAATCTCAGCAACAATGGGTATTATACATTTTATATTATATAGGAATCTACAAAATGCATAATCCGAACATACAGTTTGTCCTCGTTCTGTATTCTGCCCACGTAAGCGTACTCGTCCAGTTCCTGGCTGATAGGCTGCTCTGCTCCTCTCCACAGAGCGTGCTGTTCCTGCTCCGCGGAGCTCCATCGGAGGTGTGTCTGCTCATCTGTAGACCACCCCCCGGGACTCTAAGTGAAATACAGGAAACTCTGGTGAGCTCACACACGCACCACAACTGACTCCCCATCAAACGCGGTAGAGGTCCAATGCCCACTTCCTAATCTCTCCGTCTGCCTCTGAAGAGTCCCGCCCCGAGGGCTCGGGAGTGCCGCTCCAAGTCCCTGGACATCCGACTGGGGGCCGATTACAGCCAGCTGCTGAAGTTCCGCTATGACGTCACCCAGCCGAGCCGTCAGACGGACCAGATCAAGGAGGAGGAGGCCGACCCGGGCAGCGAGGCGGAGAGGCCCCCTGACCCCCCGGACACTCACACGGTGACCTTCGCTGACCAGACGCATGCCCCCTCTCCGCTCCCCCCGCCCCCCTTCCCCTCCTCCCCCCCGTCCCCCACCTCCCCTCCCTCCCCCCTCACCCCGACCTCGCCCTCCTCGCCTCTACCGCCCTCCCCCCTCCCCCCGTTATCACCCGTCGGGCCCATGCCTCCCTCGCCTGCTTCCTTTCCCTCCCCGCCTCCCCCCGTCACTGAGAACTCAGGGAAACGAGAGGAAGAGAGGACTGCGGACGAGGAGGTTTCCAAGCCAACCAGCTCGACTGTAGAACGGATAGGACGCTTTCCCAAAAGGAACAGCCACCCTGTGTTTGCCAGGTAACATCACACACACATACACACATGCACACCCACACCTTCACTATGTTCAACACTCACGCACGTACACCTTGACTACACTCAACTCTCATACACACACTTGCGTGCACACCTTCACTACATGAAAAGACCAAAAAGATACTTGCAATGCGCAAAAGACATTATGTCTTCCTAAAGTCAGAATGTTTGTGTTTTCTGTGTGTGTGTGTGCCTGTATCTGTTTGTTTCTATGCGTGTGCAGTGGCATCCGAGAGGAGGCGGATGGCAGCCTGACGTACTGCCTGATGGGGGACGGGCTGACCATCCTGGCTGATGAGGAGTACCTGACCATCAGCTCCACCATGGAGCACCGCCGCCGCTCCACCCTGCCGTCCCACAGCCCCAGCACCACGCCTGGGCCCGGCCTCAGCCTCCCATCCCCCTCCACCAGCACCACAGACCCCTCACTCAGCTCCTCCATTCTCCCATCCAAGACCTCCAGCACCCAACCACCTGCCAGTGACAGCAGACCCCCGGCACCTCCGTCCCAGCCCCCTGCCACCGCCCAGGTGGTGGGCTCTACAGCCTGCGGCCCCAGGACCCCGGCACCCCCCCAGTCCCCCACAGCCCCAGCAGCACCAGCAGCTTCTACCGAGCATGCCCACGCACACTGGAAGGACGACTTAGAGGAACGAGAGAGGAAAGACAACGACTATAACGAGGACGAGGAGGATGACGACGAAGATCCCGGAAAGGTCAAGGAAGACTCTATGGATGTCAGGTCTCTCCGTTCTCGCCATTGCCATCACGTGTCCCTTTGTCTCACTGTGTTTTCTATCTCCTTCAGGGAAAGCACAAAGAGTTTGAGTTGTCCGTGATGCTGACCAAGTCCCGTAACGGTAGTTTTGGGTTCACCATCACGCGCAGCAAACTGGATAACTGCTACTACATCCAGGACATCCTGGACAACCCGGCGCGCAGTGACGGACGCCTGAGGTCTGGGGACCGGCTCATTAGGGTACGACACCTAAAAGGGGATAGCGAGGACACGGGCTGCCTCCACGAAACGCTGCCCGGAACCCCATCAGGAGCCTTTGACCAGCCAGCGTAACCTCTCTCTCTGTGTGTCCCCCCCCCCCCCAACCCCGGCAGGTTAACGGCCATGACGTGACCGACGTGGGGGACGAGTTTGCCATGTCCCTCCTCCGGTCCTCTCACAGGAAGCTGAGCATGACCCTGGGCAGGGCCGTGACCAATCTGGTGGCTCCGTCCTCCTGTGATAGCTTTCCAGACGTCTTCCTGTACAAGACACCTTCGGGACAGCTGGGTAAACCATTCCCGCCCGTTACCAACTCCTAGTGACGCCACAGTTAGCGTTAATATTATATATTATAACTCTCTGTTCATCGTCTTAAATAGCTTGTTCAGATACAAGACTTTGTTTGGGGGCATCCTTGTGTGTGTGTGGCACGGGGCATTTGCCAACAACTTACGTAATGTAACTAAAGTAATTTGATGTAAAGTAACGCAATATAACGTAACTTGATGTGTTCTAATGGAACTTAATGTAATGTATTGTAACATAGTGTAATGTCTTGTACTCGTGTGTGTTATGCACTTTCTCTAGGCATCAAGCTGACCGGTGGCATTGGCAGTAAGTGGCAGGGGATCTACTGTCTGGAGGTGGTGCCAGGCTCCCCAGCCAGCGAGGAGGGCACTGTGCAGCCCAACGACAAGATCCTCTACATCTGCGGCAGGTGCACCATGGGAATGACCTTGGAGGATGCCGTCAAAGCCTGTGAGCTGGCCCCGCGCAAGGTCAAGCTGAAGGTCACCAGGTGAGTGTGTGTGTGTTTGTCCACGTTTACAGCACTTGATGTATGTGTGTGTGTGTGTGTGTGTGTGTGTGTGTGTGTGTGTGTGTGTGTGTGCTAGGTACAAACACTGTCTTTCTGTTTCGTCTTTCACATATCACAGAGATGACCAGCCGGTGGCGCCAAAGAACAAGTGGAATGGTAAGTTTGTCCAAGAGCAGTTTTCTCTTGGGGGAGGGGGGCGGAGATGGGGGTCCCCATCGTCTCATACTTAGCATGAACGTTACGTGCACTCAGGCACACAAAGCACAACTCATTTCCAAAGAGACGACGTCAAACACAGACACTGTGGCGTTGGAACGCAGGTCCGCTCTGGTGGACTGCTAGGGAACCCAGCGTCTTTAGGCTCCACTGAACACGGACCTTGGCTCAATCATTCAGAGAAAAGCTATGTTCTAACCTGGCTCACTCTTAGACTTGTAGTCATACAAAAAGCAATTTGTGTGTGAATAAAAAAAGTGAATTGGAGACAATGCCTCTGTCGTTGTGCAGGTTTGTTTGAGTGGAAGAAGGACAGGAAGTTCTTTGCCCGTTTTGAGGAGCCCCCCACACCGGAGGAAGACTCACCCACTGAGGAGGGTAAGGATGTCGCCCTCAACCCTCCCTCCATTCCATTACCGATACTTCTCTGCCTTGGCGTCTGTAATCTGTGTCTTTGTGTAGCTGTCGCTAGAGATGTCGACAGGGAGGATTCTTTGTGTTTGTGTGTTGGTCAGTACTGGTTGGTTTTGTGGTGTGTGTGTGTGTGTGTGCGCGCATGATGACAGACAGGATCTGGGCCCTAGCAGCAGGATTAATTATTAGCAAGCCTCCTACCCTCCACAAGGGTATTGGACTGCACGTCTATGGGCGTCTCTCTCTCACACACACACACACACACACACACACACACACACACACACACACACACACACACACCCGCTGCCCCGTGGTGTGTGAGTCAGACAGAGGCAGGACAGTGCCTAGTGACAGTGAGGTATGATGTGCGAGACGGGTGCACTGAGAGGAACGAGCGTCTGAAAAAGGCCAGCGTTGTTCGTCACACAGTTGAGGAGACACGTGCGTCAACACTTCTGAATCAAAATGGCCGAACAGGAGGGCAGTCGGCGTGAGTGTCCGTTTCAAAACTTTCAAAGGGTCAAAGCCGCTATTCTGTTGGAGTTTTGCCGGTTTAGAATTACCGGCATAGATCTGATAGCTTTTGGTTTGAAGCTCTATCGGTAGCTGTGGTTTTGATGGTCTAACTTTGAGGCATAAGTGTTCTCTGTGATCCTGGAGTCTGACTTTCCTCCGTTGTGTTTGTGCAGCCGACACCGTGCCCAAGCCTTTCCGACAACGTCTCTCTCAGGCTGACGAACAAGACGTAAGTGTTGTCTCCAAAACAATACCTCCACTAGACTGTTCTGACTCGTTATGTGTGGTCCGTCTGTCGTTGCCTCTCCTTGTGTGTTTGACGGTACTTTGACAGGTCTCTCGTCACTCCCTCCTCCCTCTCTATCTTTGGGGTTTCGATCCCGCTGGCTCCACGCTCCCCACTGTCCCCGAGTCACTCTTTAGACGTTCCCCCTTCCTCTGCCTCTCTCTGGTGACACCGGGGTAACCTGAGTCTGCCCCTCTCCTCTCCACGGGGGGTCCACACCTGATTCAGCCATGAATATTTCACCGCTAATCGCTGCTCCACCCCACTGTCCTCTCCGAGTCACAGCCAGATACCGGGTTATATTTATACGCCCAGCTACCAGAGGGTGACTCTCCTCTCCTCTGCTCTCCCTCTCAGAGCTGCATCCTGCAGGTAGAGTTCACTAAGCCGGACGGCGGGGGGCTGGGCTTTGCTCTGATTGGCGGCGCCAACGGCAGTGCTCTCCGTGTGAAGGACATATGCTTAGGGGGCGTGGCCGAGCAGGACGGCCGGCTGAGAGTGGGAGACGTGCTGCTGGAGGTAAACGTGCTGCCGATCAACGTTCCCGCCTCTGTGAGCGCGGGCGCCGTGCTAATGTGCCCCCTCCCCTCCTTTCCTGGGTGTATGTGTGTGTGTGTGGGTGTGGGTGTGCGTGTGTGTGATGCAGGTGAACGGGGTGATCGTGTCAGGGCTGAGCCACGGGAAAGTTGTGGACATCCTGCGTAAGGCGGAGGGCAGTGTCCAGCTCACCATCTGTAGGGACATCCTGCCCCTGGCCAGCCTGGCCAGCATGGCCACCAAGCCCACCGCCCCTAACCCTGAGTGTCCCCCCGCTTCGCCGGACGCCAAGCTGACCCAACCTGCCAGCCAACCCCAGGGTAAACATAACAATAAAATGTTTGCTGTGGTGTCTGTCAACGACAGCACAAAGTTATTTATGTTATGTTATTAATACTGTTGTGTAGTTTCTGTAGCTTTCAGTGAGAAATCATTGTGTTTTGCCTCTAGAAATTATCTCAGATCCAGACTTAGAGGACGTGTTCACAGCTCATGCCTCTCGTGCTTCAAAACCCGCCACTGCCAGGGAAGACCAGGACTTTGCAGAGGAGGTGACACACACACACACACACACACACACACACACACACACACACACACACACACACTACATCTTTCAGTTCATGTGCTCCACTCTCTGAAGTGTTACAAATACCAAGTGTAAGTATTGTTGATAGGTTGATAATGCCCCGTATGTGTGTGTGTGTGTGTGTGTGTGTGTGTGTGTGTGTGTGTGTGTGTGTGTGTGTGTGTGTGTGTGTGTGTGTGTGTTGTGTGTGTTGTGTGTGTGTGTGTGTGGGTGGGTGTGTGCGTGCGTGCGTGCTTGTGTGTGTGTGT
>JAVQJS010129263.1:0-12701 GCA_036024795.1 Galaxias rostratus | reverse complement strand
TCTCTCTCTCTCTCTCTCTCTCTCTCTCTCTCTCTCTCTCTCTCTCTCTCTCCCCTTTATACATTTCATACTGGGAATATTCTAATGTCTTTATCCTGCTATATCCCCTCCATTGTTGGACGTATCTACACTCTTTAAATGTCTAAAGTCTTTGACATATTGTTTGGAAGCTATGAGTATGCTCAAAGTGGGAACGCATGCCTCGTCCTCATTTGACCGTGACAGCAAAGCTTCCTGCCTCTGAGGGTCTGCTGCTCAGGTGCATCCATCTGTCTCGTTACCTCTCGTCCCTCTCCTACTTTACAGGTTCCAGCGTCACGTTCACACCTATCGCGTGCTCCCTGACACAGAGGGGCTTCTAGCGGTGCAGGTGAGTGACCATCTCCTCACCCTGCCACAGCACAGCACAGCATAGCACAGCACAGAGTGTCACAGGAGAGCACAGCACAGCATAGTACTACACAGGACGAGACAGGACAGCACAGCATAGCAGAGTGCAACACAGCACAGCACAGCAAAGCATAACACAGCACAGCATAGCACAGCAGCACCAAACAGCACAGTAACAGCATAGCATAGCACAATATAGCATAACACAGGACAAGACAGGACAATGCAGCACAGCACAGCACAGCACAGGCATAGCACAGCATAGCACAGCACCCATAAAACCACTTTACACAACCAGAAACAAATGGTGTCCAGCTAAAATCTCAACATTGATTTCTGTTGTTCTAACTGTAAGACAGCAATGCTTAGTTCTTAGTCTGTGACCTGACCCAAAGAGAACAGGAAGGGGCTTGTGCTCCTCTCTGCCTGTTCTGCCACAAATGCAGTAGTTTCACGGTTTGAATGGCATCTCCACCACACGGCTGTATGCCTGGACAATGACCTCAGCCATCCGAGGGGGCAGACAATTTGTGTGTGTGTGTGTGTTTGTGTATGTATACATACATACATCTTTATGTGTGTGTGTGTGTGTGCGTGCATGCATGCACGCGTGTGTTCGTATTTGTGTAAGCCATACATTCCTGCCCCACTCTGTCATTGGTCGGTGCAAGTTGGTCTATTTCTTTTTTTATGAGTGTAATGTGTTTCTGCTGTACATATATATAGGGTCTGTACAGTTTATGTATGTGACAGAAGAAGTAAGTGTGTGTGTGTTTGTGTGTGTGTGTGTGTGTGATTGTGTGTGAGTGTGTGTGTAGGTGTGTGTGTGCGTGTGTGTGCGTGTGTGTTTAGACCCACTGGCGGTGGAGGACTGGCTCATCAAAGAGCTGCCACGCCTGGTCTTAATTAGAATCGAAAGCTCACACAATAACAAAGAAAATGTAGTAGTGGCAAACCACACGCCTGCCTGCTCATTCTTTTAATATGTCTGCACTATTCCAAGGACGCGAGCACCATTTTCCGTTTAAATTTAGCACTGTCTTCCCTTAAAACCTCCCTTCGTTTTCAGATGAAGGCATCAAGTATGTCTATTTTAGCTATTTTCCATGGCTTTCAGTGAATACCACCTTTAAATAAAAAAAGCACGACAAAGTTTCCATCAAGGAAAAGACAGTATCCGTGTGTTACTCTGCATCTCAGTGTCTCGATCGTTTCGGTTCCTCTGTAATCACTTTTCAAAAGATCCTTGTGGGATGAAATTTAAAAAGCATAGCCTATTTGAAGAGATCCTGGCAAATGATTCAGGTTACCCCGGCCAAGAGTGGTTTCTTCCACCACATGACGAAAACAACATTAAAAAAAAAAAAAAAAAAAAAAAAAAGGAAAACACTCAGGAAAAAAGGTTATTTTGTCGTCTAGTAGTGTTTGTCCTGTGCACATTAGCGTCTTTATGTGCGATTGGAGCATAGTAAGTCGGCTCTCTCTAGTGTCTTTTAATTAGCTTTAAAGTGTTTCATGGTGGCCATTGTGAAGTTGCCACTTGAGTAGATCTGGTTGTAATTTGTATAAAGCATGAAACTGTTCATGTGCTGTGTAATTCTTTAAAGTCGTGTGTAAGTGCGGTTGGTGAGATTGTGTTGGTCTGTAACGTGTTGCTACAAGAGCCTGTCCCATGGCGGACAACCCTGGCAGGGACCAGGATGTTGCTGTTGGTGACCTCACCAAAAACACAGACAACAGCAGGGTTTACTGAGTCTCAACGCTGGGCAAGTGTCTGTCCACTCTTCAAAATGGATGCCTGAGTTGAGTTCTGTGAGGCAGCATAAGAAAAACCACCAAAATCCACATTTTGAACAAAAGGTTCTTCAAAAGCCGTTGACCATTCATTTCAGACCAGTCCATTTGCTTTCCCTCTCTCCCGCTGCAAATATTCTATTCGTACGTCACATGTGATCCATGTACATTGTGGTGTGTGCTCTTTCTGCCCCATGGTTTGTGTTCTCACATGTCAAGGTTCAAGGTTCAAGGTTTTTTATACAGAGGCAAAAGTATGCAATGAAATTCTTGTCTCTTCGACACTAAACACTAATAATATAATAATTTATTTATAATATAAATAACATCTAATACAAAGTAAATAAAAGCTAATGCAAAATGTACAACTATAAATTATAAAGATGTCCGGTGTATGGGGTACTAAAATGACAAATGGGGTACTACAGTGACAACGTTCCACGTGTTCTCGACAGACCACTCACGGCGTGCAGGTGAACTGTTTCCGTTCGCTGGGAGATCTGGTGTCGGGCTATCAGCAACGTCACAAGGGTCTGGTGACACCACTGCTGTACCCGGTGGGCCGTGACCCGGAGCCTGGGAACGAGAGCTCAGGTGAGACTCCCCACGCGCAGCCGTTCCCACACACTGTGTTCACGCGCAGCCGTTACCACACACCGTGTCCACGCGCAGCCGTTCCCACACACTGTGTTCACGCGCAGCCACTCCCACACACTGTCTTCACGCGCAACCACACGGAGCGTCCCATAGAACCCTAATTTAAACAGGAACGCTCAGCAAAAAAAAAAAAGAAAAAGTGATGGAACGCCGTGGTTCTTATCTCCGGCCTTTCTTGTCAGATGGCGACGAGGAGCGACCCGCTGCCTCCTGCATCAACACACGGCTGTCCTCCACGCATTCGGCGGCCCCAGCCCCAAACAAGCTCTTCCTGCACAGACTGCAGGAGCTCGGCTCTCCCAAGTACTCCACCTTGAATAATCATCCCATTAAGGGGGGCTGCATGTTTTAACGCGCTTCATGCCCAAAAGAAAGGGAAGTTACACGAGGTGAACGCGGGAACACCGAAACGGTACCTCTTGTTTTCTGGCAGCGTGGCGGCGGAGGTGGTGGGCCTGCTGAGCGAGTACCTGCGCAGCGAGCTGCCGCTGGACGTGGAGGGGCTCCACAGAGGGGCGACCGGCCTGCAGCACCTGCAGCACACCCTAGGCATCGCCTGCCAGGGACTTAACAGGTAGGAGCCTGGAGAGAAGGGGGCAGATAACCAACACTGTGGTATCCACGGGTTTCTTTCCAGTGCTATTGCTATCTCTCACCTGCGTTTTTTTTTTATCTGATTTTCAGCGAGATTGATCTGACCTTGTCCAGTCTAGAGACGTTGGCCATGGTGTTTGACCATCCCACCTGCCCTCTGAAGAGCACCGCGCTGCAGGTGCGTCTTTGCCGACACGCTGGGGTTGGTCTGGTGAAGGGTAACACCGGAGAGACCGGCCTGACCTCTTGAGAAGATGAGCCTCGCTCACTGTGTCAAATAGCTCGAGCGGGATGTTGTTTTGACTGTTAACCTTTCGTGCGTCTGAACGTGTGTCTTCAGAGCAAGGGCCCCGAAGTGGAGATGGACAGCTTGCTTTGTAAGATCTCAGCCTTGGTCAGTCTGCTGTCTTCCCTAGAGAAGAGGGTACGTACCACCAATCTGCTCAAATCAAAAGCATATAAAAATATATTAATATATAATAATATATATAATAGTAATGCACCAAACGAATATTCCTGCTGATGTAGGTGTTGAAAGCTCTTCAGGATGCGGTGACCAATCACAATCTGGCGGTGCAGCCGGCTCCTCCCCCTGACCCTTCCCCTGCTTCTTCGGTGAAGAACCCCAGCACCGCGCTACCTATCCATTCCTTTCAGGTGAGCTGGGCTGGGCCTTTTCATTTGAAGAGTCTTAGCACAAGTCATCTCAACACACGTCTATTGTCGTTTGGTATTTCCTGGAGTAGTCGTGTAGATAGGTGTTTACCCCCATCCGTTCCCAGGTTAAGATGGCCCGGTTCGGGAGACAGACAGTGTCTGTGGATGTGGACTCAGGAGTCATCCGTTTTAATAAGAAGACCGGCTGCTTTGGTTGGGGGACCGTCTCACACGATAGGAGTAAGGAAAACCCAATGTCCGACTGAGCAACGCGAAACAAACAACTCCATACTTCTGTGGAATCGTCACAAGAGGGAACATCCTCTTGTGTGTATGTAAGGTCCCAAGCCTGACTGTGCGTGCCGCCTTGTGTGTCAGTTTTGCAGGTGGTCAAGTTCCAGAGCAGCCCTGCCAAAGTGCGCATGGTGGTGGACAGTCCTCAGAATGCACCATGTGAGCTGATGTTTGAGAGTGGCAGGGTAAGACACCATCGTCCCGTATTCAGAATCACAACAGGTTTCATTTCCAGGTGGGTTAACACCTAAGAGAAATTCACTTTGGTGTAAATGGTGCATATGTGAACAGAACACATGGTATTAACTTAAAAATAAAACAGGACATCATTATTTTAAATGGTTTAAAAAAAAAAAAATCTAACTATTTTTTTTTCAAAAATGCAATGAGAAATGTTAACAAAAAGTATAAATATGCAAAGAAAATGCAGTACAATAGAATATGACTATATGAATTAAACATAGGAAATATGACAGATGTTAAACTGGCAGAGCTGTGCAGTTTGAAAAAGAAGTCACGGTATTCAGAAGTGCCCCTGTAGGTAATCACACCAGCTCTCCGGTCGCACCCCGGGGATCGTAATGTTCTCACATCCACTAACGGTTTAATCCCGCGACCCTGTCTTGACCTCTAGAAGCGGGAGGCTTTCTGTCAGCTGCTGCAGCTGATGAAGACGCGACATGCTCAGACGAGCGAGCCGGACCTGGTCTCCGTGTTTGTGGGGACCTGGAACATGGGTAAGAGTCCACTCGCACCCTCCGACCGGGTTTCTCGACCGGCAACGGCGAGCTCCCGCGACCCCGCCGTCCTTTTCGCGTTAACCGCTCGCTCTCACGCGCCCGCTCGATAACGCAGAGCGTCTCCTCCGTTCGCGTCCAGGTGGGTCCGGTCCCCCCTGCAGTCTGCGGTCATGGGTGACCTGCTGCGGTCTGGGACGCACCCCGGACGAGTCGGTCGCCCCGCTCCCCCACGACGTCTACGCCCTGGGGACCCAGGAGAACCCTCAGGGGGAGAGGGAGTGGACGGAGCACGTCAGGGCCACGCTTCGCAGCCACACGCACCTCGACTACAAACAGGTGCAGCGTTTCTTTTTGTGGTGGGGGGCTGTCCGCCATGCAAGGGGATCCAGAAGGTGTCAGCGCGAGCTATGGCGCTGGCACGGATCATGTGACTGTACCTCTATAGAAAATGTGGTTGGGAGCCGTTAAGCCGACTGCACTGTGGCGCTCTTTCCTGCAGGTGGCAGTGCAGTCCCTCTGGAACATGAGGTTGGCTGTGTTCGTCAAGCCAGAGCACGAACGGCGCATCAGCCTCGTCAACACAGCCAGCGTGAAGACAGGCTTGGGGAACACTCTGGGTACGCCAGCCCACAGATAGGCCACAACTTGTCCCCTGCAACCCCACTAGTTTCTACAGTCACACAGAGCCGAAGCAAAAGCAAAAGCCATGGCCAATAGCCAAACGCAGCTCGATCAACATAAACAAACGACAGGTTTTCTATGAAATCCGGTTTGGCTTCTTTTCCAGTTTCAGGAAACAAGGGAGCTGTGGGAATCTCATTCCTTTTCAATAAGACCTCCTTTGGATTCGTGAACTGCCATCTGACCTCTGGAAGTGAAAAGGTCCTGAGGTACCGTCTCCAGATCGAGGAGCAATGAGTCCCTTTCCGCTGTTGTGCACGCAATGTGTGTTGGTGTGTTTGTGTGTGTGTGTGTGTGTGTGTGAGTGTGTGTGTGTGTGTGTGTGTAAGTGTGTGCATGCGTGTACGTGGGGACGGGGGTTTGTTAAATCAACGTGATTATATCTGGTCTTCATCAGGAGGAACCAGAACTTTGTGGACATTCTCCGTCTCTTGTCCCTTGGCGACAAGCAGCACAGTGCCTTTGACCTCACCTTGTGCTTCGCTCACCTCTTCTGGTGTGGCGATCTGAACTACCGACTGGACCTGGATGTGCAGGTAAGGGACATCGAGTCACACCTTGCGTGGTCACACCTTTGTGAGCGTGTTTGTGTGTGGAGTCTTGAGCGCGCACATTTGGGTGCACACACCCGTGCGGTTGTGTTTGTGTTACGGAGACTCGCGTGCGCGCCTTTGCGTGCCCGCACCTCTGTGGGTGTGTTTGTGTGTGCACACCTTTGTGGGTTTCTGTTTGCGAGTGGGCGATATCCTTAATTGATTTGTACACACAACCATCCACCTGTGAACGTCAAAAGGCACTCTCTCTCTCCGACAGTCCATCCATCCGTAAGCTACGCCGCTTATCCTACAGTGTCTCCGCAAGACCTTTATTAACATCCTTTTAAATCCTCTTTAATCCCTGCCGTCCAGGACATTCTGAAACATGTGTCCAAGAGGGAGTTTGAGGAGCTCATGTGTGCGGATCAGCTGACCAGAGAGAGACACAAGAGAAAAGCCTTCCTCAACTTCAGTGAGTGGCATCCGCCGCTTGTTTGCCTGTGATAAAAAAAAAAACAATAACGGCGCATTGAAGATGTGTGATTTAATAACCGCCTCTGCGCTTTCAGACAGTTGCATTAATCTCAAAAAAGAAACTTCTTCCTCCGTCTGATTCTTGTGGTAATTTTTTCCATTTCAAACCCCCCTCCTCCCCCTCCTCCACCACCACCACTACCATGCTCCACTTCTGTCTTTGTCCCGGTTAAGAGGAAGAGAAGATTGCTTTTCCACCCACCTATCGCTATGAGCGGGGCTCCAGAGACTGCTACCTGTGGGAAAAATACAAGAGCTCTGGGGTGAGTCATCCAGTTCGTTCAAACCTCCATTGTGAAATGACTAACAGTGCCAATAGGCAAGTGATTGTCAGAATTTTTTTTGCACTGTAGTTTGCGAGACACATCTCCCTGCCAGCCCTCTGACCAGGATGTATAGGTGTCTTAATATAAATATCGCCTCCCGCCATATGCGGAGGGCACTTTAACAGCAGCTGTCATAAATTCTAAAAATAAAAGGCGAGCACAGCCGCACAAGTGGAACAAGAATGCAAACTCTCTCCCTACAGCATGTTACACGTCAACACAGACACGGAGTCCAAAGCGCCCATGCGGTTCTGGTTCTGTTTGATTTCAGGTTCGCATCAACGTGCCGTCGTGGTGTGACAGGATTCTGTGGAAGTCTTACCCGGAGACACACATCACCTGCACATCCTATGGTAGAGGTCTTTTTTTTCATGGGGGTTGTATAAACAAACACTGAAAACCTGAGGCTGGTCGAGGAGATGAATCAGTAGAGACAGCTATGTGTGTCCGGTCGTGATGGTCAACCTACAGCCGGCTCTGTGGCCGACAAAGAGAGAAAGCAATTTCCTCTTACTTACCCTTGTCTCCGTTTGCCCAAAGACTCTCTCAGCAAAACGAACTAACCACAAAATGTAGAGACGCAAATGTCTTGCTTGTCCAACGAGTGCAAAATGATAGCAATTATTTTTCTCCACAAAATCGGTTTTGTGCACTTCAGTCAACTAAGGCATGGTTTAGTAAACCTACAGAATTCAAACAGTACATTTACTACTTCACCTATAAATGTATTACACTAATAATATATGCCATATATAGTAATGATGAATAACCATATATAGTGAGTCAATGGCACAGAACAATAACATGTTTGGTAAGTGATGAATGATAACTAGCGTGACACCAAACATTCCCCCAAGGTTGTACAGACGATATCTTCACCAGTGACCACTCACCAGTTTTTGCTACATTCCAAGTAGGAGTGACATCGCAGTTCATTTCCAAAACAGGTGAGGCTGCCGATCCTCAAACGCACACAACCGCCGTCGTTCAATGTTGTCCCTGCCGTGGCTCATTCACCTGTCGTTTCTATCCAACAGACCCCACTGGCAACATGGAGAAGGCTTGGATAGAGTTGGAAAGCATTGAGGCCATTGTGAAAACAGCCAGCAAAGCCAAGTTTTTCATTGAGTTTGATTCGACCTGTCTTGAAGGTTCGGTAAAGTTGAGGGAAAATCTGATTAAATAAATCTGTATTTAAATAAATGCTGAAGTACCCTGCGGGCACATCAGTGGAATTATTGTATTTCTATACAGAAACTAGGCGTTCGAGTGAGAACGACGCGCAGAGCTGTGAGGTGCCCGGGTTTATCAAATTAGGATGGTCCTCTAAACAACTACCTAAGGTAATACATATTCAGTAGAAGGGATTTCAGACATAAACTAAATGGCTGAATAACTTGCATTTCCCATGTATTTTACTCACAGCTTCTACCAATTGTCTCAGACATGGAGTACCTACAGGACCAGCACCTGCTGCTGTCTGTCAAGTCATGTGACGGATTCGAGTCATACGGTTGGCTAGATGCTCTCCATACTGCTTCCCACCACTCCTCTTCAAACATCTATTTTTCTGAACTATATTTTCACAACCAATGACCTGTGACCTCTATTGATTCTTGACCTCCATTGACCTTTAACCTTACCATTTGCTATAACCTCTGCTTTCGTCCGGCGGTAGGTGAGTGCTGTGTGGCGCTGCGTTCCCTCATCGGGGCGTCGGAACAGTTCGAGGCGTTTCTGAGCCACCGCGGAGAGGAAATGGGCTGGATCCGGGGCCGGGTCTGGATCCACGTGCCTAAAGACAGACGAGGAACGAGGGAGAAAACCTATGGTGTGTCGCACTCTCCTCCTCCGTGCCTGCGCTCTCACTTCCCACTGGGCTTCCTTCTCCCCCCCGACCCAGCTGTCATGATGGTGTCCTGGCGTTTCTCCCTTTTGCTTCTTCTATTCGGTTCCTCAATCCGCCCGTCGCCCTAGCTTTGCTCTTGCTTGCCTCTGCTTCCTCTTTTGGGCTGTGGCTGACATCTGACTGATCCTGACCAGATGCATGTTGACCTACAGAATGCATTGAGGGCGGGGAGGTATGACTTCCTGGTCGGTTGCCATGGCAACACATAGCGCCAACTGCCAAATGGGCCACCTTATAGGTCGTTGTTACGTCAGACAAACGACCGAAAGAAACCCCCCATCCTACCGTTCTGTGAGTATCTGGGCGGCACGGTGGCTCAGTGGTTAGCACTGCTGCCTCGCAGCAAGAAGGTCCTGGGTTTGTTCCCCACCTGACCCAAGGGCCTTTCCGCGTGGAGTTTGCATGTTCTCCCCGTGTTGGGTGGGTTTCCTCCGGGTTCTCCGGTTTCCTCCCACTGTCCAAAAACAGGCAGGCTGATTGGTGACTCTAAATTGTCCGTAGGTGTGAATGTGTGAGTTGCTGTTTGTCCCTTTGTGTTGGCCCTGCGATGGACCGGAGGTTTACTTTTACTTTGTACAGCGTCTTTGAGTGTTTTGAAAGGCGCTTTATAAATATGATGTATTATTATGATTCTTATTATCTTACTATCTTTTTCAGATTGGTTCTGTTTTGCGAATAATGAGAAGGGACCTGTGAGGGTCCGGTTGTCTCCTCAATCCACGAGGGCAGTCATTAGTCGGTGAGAACCACTGCACTACAAATATTTGACGTTGGGCGTGGTCGTTAGCCCAAGTTCTTATGAAATGTTGACATCCGAAATTGTCGTTTGAATTTTAGGTCTTCTGCCAATCCTTCCAAGCCACTGCCTTGCAGTTACACTAACCCCGCCTACTTCATCTTTGAGGGCGTGTCAGTGTTGCGAGGGGTGGAGGAGACTCCGCCTCCACGCCGGGACCCTCAGGTGGTGTGGTCTGGCGAGGAGGCCCTGCAACTCCCCAAGCTCTCGTGGGGGCGTGGCTACGACAGGAAGTCACCTCGCCGCTCGGACTTCACGGAAATCGAGATCCCGGCTGTACTGCCCCACTACCCGTCCACCAATGACCTTCACCCGGCCCAAAACAACAGCTCCTATCAGCTGTTCCCCACCAAAGAGCTCTCGCTCCGTCCTTCCAGCCTGAGTGGCGACGCCCCCCAGTACCAGGAGCAGGCGAGAGCTGGGAACAGCTACGCGGCCTATGACTCCGTCCTGCCCGCCAAGAACCTGAAGAACTTGTACATGAACCACCAGGTCGTCGTCCGAGAGACGGCCAGGAGAGAGACCGCTGCTTGGGCGCGTCGCGATCGGGCCGGCCCCGCCCGCGGAGCCAAGCCTCCGTGTCTGGATCCCTATGCGTCCGCGCGGGTCCCCCACTGTCAGGCCTCGGCCTCCTGGCTGGTGGAGCCGCGGCCTGGCCTTCTGGGGGACAACTCCCTCACTGCGCTGCAGATAGCCAAGTCCCTCAGCGAGGTGGACTTCTTCCCCACTGAACTCAGAGGTCCATCCGTGCCCGGCCCGAGGTCCAGCGATTACTACGTAGCTGCAGAGAGAGGATACTGCTGGGAGAAGGATGTAGGTGATGTATATGGTTACACACGGTATTGCTTTGTTTTAAAGATCGATATGCGATTTGAAAACGTGTTGAATTACAGTTAGAGTGCAGGTTAGAATTGTGCATATATACTCTCAAACAGCTATGTTTTGCAACATGAAAAGTTTTATAAACATACAAAATACTTCAAAGTAAAAGGGCCAGTATGAACATACTTTATCTTGATTTCCACGACATGATTGGCAGGTGTCAGTCCTCGATGGTGCTCCAGAGACAGTCCGAGAGCTCCTCAGCACATTAGGACTCCAGAAGTATACTTTAGGACTAAGCCTCCATGGCTGGGATGACCTCGACTACTTTAGGTAAGAATTGCAAATTACTGTTGGTAAAATACACTTTTTGGCACATTTAGAAAGAACATAGAGTGCATATTGTGTCATTGGTTTGTAACAATACAAATCAAACTTTAACTAACAATAATCTTCAGTTACATTTCAACGTTTTACAGTTACAAAGCGATAGTACTATTTGCATACCATTGCCAAATGTAAAATAATAAGTATCGCTTTAATGACTGCAATACAAAAAAAATGTCTGTGTGCATGCCTACTACTCCACAGTGGAATCACAGAGGAGGATTTGCTTGCTGCAGGGGTTTCAAACGCCTCACACCGCCGCAAGATCCTGGAGAACATTCCTAGGATCTGGGACTAACATGGGATGCACAGACTAGAATCTCACTCAATTTGTTGCAGAAGTTGGGATCACGGTATGCCAACCGTTTAAGTTACTGTAACCTATCAAAACAACAGCGATAGTTTGCAGGCACGGTGGCTCAGTGGTTTATACTGTTGCCTCACAGCAAAACGGTCCTAGATTCAATCGCCACCTGAGGGCCTTTCTGTGTGGAGTTTGCATCTTCTCCCCGTGTTAGCGTGGGTTTCCACCGGGTACTCCGGTTTTCTCCCACAGTCCAAAAACATGCAGGTTCATTGGTGACTCTAAATTGTCTGTAGGTGTGAATGTGTGTGTGTGAGGTGTTGTATGTCTATGTGTTAGCCCTGCGATGGACCGGCGATCTGTCCAGGGTGCATAGGATAAGCGGTATGGCTAATGGATGGAATAAGGAAGACACAAATCGCTTGCAATACGCATATAATATTAGGCTGTCCTGTCATGTGCATTTACGCCTTTTGTAAAAACATTTACTCAACATTAGGCACACCAGTGCACATCCAAGTGACACCTGGAAGGCCAGATCCCCGTTTTCAGAGCTGATTGTATTGAGCTTACCACTATACTTGAAAAAAACCTTAGCTGAAAGCCATAATCGTTGAAAGCCATACGGTACATATTTGCTGTTACTTCTTGTCATACAGGTAATGCGCAGGACTCACTGCATCTCTTTCTGTTTAATGTTCTATACCATCACTATCTTGCACTTAATCAAAAGCCTTTGTCCATGCGCCACATTTTTACTGCCTTTTAAAACCGAATTGTTGAGAGCATCCGTTGGCGGAACGACGTTAGTTCAATGACGCGGAAAGGGAAATTCACAACTGGTTCGGTTCCTGCATAATGTTTAGTTTCATGTCGACTTTATAAATAAAATATGAGCAAATGTTATTTGAAACATTGCCACAACATTACATTAAAATGTGCACGTTTGTTCATCTGTTGAATATAAGATGAGTCTGCTTAAGGGAGGTTAACTAGTCCAGCTTGTATCTATCGTGCATGTTTGTTTTGTCTTTGTACTAAACTATATAAAAAAATTAGATCGCGTGGTCAGTGTTACTTCTATATGATGATAGTATTCAATGAAACAGTGGCAAAACAAATGGTTGCCTGGTTACCTAAATAAAAAAATTATAAAAAAAATTCAACATTCAAACTTTTGTTTTTTTCCAAGAGGTGGATGGTTGGTGGAGATGTTTAGCATGACAGCATAAAATATTTTTCTTCTTTTAATAAGGTACAAAGTTTATGTTTACAACAGA
>JAVQJS010129250.1:0-11916 GCA_036024795.1 Galaxias rostratus | reverse complement strand
CCTACGTGTGGGTGCATGCATGGCGTAGGTCATAAATCTGCTTTGTTTTCTTTGTCTCCATGTGTGTGCACGTTTCCGTGTGTGCATGTGTGTGTGTGTGTGTGTGTGTGTGTGTGTGTCTGTGTGTGTGAGAGAGAGAAAGAGATACGTCCAGTATATGGGTCTGTGAATGGTCTTGTAGCCGGGTTGCAGCCGTGTTGCATCATACTCCCTCCCCTCTGACACCGGAGTCTTCGTATGGACTGGACCGGCTCCGAGTCTCTCCACCCAGCTTCTCTGAATTCACAGAGAGCAGAGGACAGGACGCTTCAGTTCTGACCCGGCTGGAACAGGAGCCTGACTTTGGAGGACCGTCTGTGCTGGAGCAAGCGCGCGCCGAGTCGCGCTGTGAAATGTTGTGGACAAGGCACTTTTCTCCCGATGACTTCAGGGACATGTGACTAAACAGGAATGCTTATAGTCTCCCTAAGTATGTGTGAATGGCGTTAACCGTATAATCCGAAGTGTGTGTGGGCGTGTGTGAGTGTGTATAGGTGTACTTCGTTTAGTCCCCATTTCAATACCATTAACTGGCAACATCTAGTAAAATAGAGCGGGAAAAGCTGTGCGCAGGGGTCTGCAACTGTCAGTCATTTGATTGAGCTGTTGTGCAAAACCAAAACAAACAAAAAAGAAGCTCTTTCAGTAGCAGGTTATCTCAGCAGTTTTTTTGGGAGCCACTTCAGCAAACTGCAAGGAGAAAGTATCAGTGACAGGTTGGTCTCACAGTACAGGTTGGTGCACCATGGTGCTCTTTGACCCCACCTTTATTTATAGAGCAGGTACACAGGCCGGCCAGCATGGGCAAAGTCGAGCTTGGAGAAAGAGAGAGGGAGGGAGAGAGAGAGAGGGAGAGGGAGAGAGAGAGAGAGAGAGAGAGAGAGAAAGAGAAACCATCGTGCAGTGACTAGCTGTAGGCGGTATGTTCTGCTGGGTGTTCTGAAAGTTCGCCAAAGAGGGATGATGTTGGCCTGACCATGTTTTTTTCCCTTCCAGAAACATCGTCTTATGATCGCGTCCTTTGAAGATTAGGCTGAACTAAATATGTTTGCTGCTGTTTTTTTCACACTCGATTATTAAATAAATTATTTGCCCGGATCTCTAGTCCTCAAGAATGTACGAAGAAGATATCGTTTTGGGATCAAATGACTCGTGTTAAGACAAGAGGAGGTCAAATAAATACTCCCCTAATTTAGCTATCGACCGTTCAACATTGTACGGAGCCAACCTGCGTGACTGTAGGGCACTAACTTCCCTGCGCTCCGTGAAGCCTCGCTCCGTTTCTTCCTCCTCTGGTAGCCCGGCCTTCTGCTTTCGTCTGTTGAATGAATGTGTCCAGTCCTCTGGGCTACTCTGCTGGAGAGCCTTAGCCGAGCAGAGAGGAGGGGAGACCGACAGCGGCCGGTGATGAGGGCACTTCACTGGGCAGCCCGCGTGCACTCTGTAGAACCGGACGAGGGGAAGCCAGTCTGACTGGAGCTCTCGGTCATCCCTAAACTGCATTCCTGAGGTTCCTGAGGAAGTAGCCCCCCTCCCAGCCCTCCACAGGCCTCGGATCCTCCTGAACACACACACACACACACACACACACACTAAGCTGCTTGAAGGATACAGCCCACACAGCTGTAGGCCCAACAGCAGGACTGTCTGTGGCTGCCATACTTCTTCTCACCACTGTTCCGCCGAGGCGACCTGTTACGTAACGTCTCGCTGTACGTTGTTTTTCTGTCCCGTCTGCTAGGCCATGAGAGCGAGGCATTGCATCGTGTTGTTAACATGCCTGGCATGCTTATCCACTCCTAATTCTTTGCTTGGTTCTTTCCACACATATGGTCTTATAGTAATCTGAGGGTGTTTTCTTACAGAATCTAGACTCTGCGGTTCCTATTGCATGGTTGTGTTCACTTGACTGTTGGCGCCTAAACCAGGCGACTTTCCGTCTTCATTGAGTGGCTGCATCTGTCAGGTGTGAAAAGAGTGAAAAGAGGTGTGTGTGGGGGTGTGGGTGTGGGTGTGGGTGCGTGTGGGTGTGTGTGTGTTTGGTGTGTGGGTGTGTGTGTGTGTGTGTGTGGCAGCACCACGCGTGCGCACACTTTTGGGACACAATTATTGTGGGACCGTGCTGTTCTTAGGTAGGGTCCAAGAGTTAGTGCTGGGATATTAAAGTTGGCTGCCTAGGTTAACCTGTGGACCCACACCCCTGCTAACCCCTCCTCCTCTCTTTCTCTCTGTCTTTGTCTCTCTGTCTGTCCCCCTCCTCAGTGGTGAAGGCGTTCCAGGAGTACGTGGAGCCCGAGGAGGCCACCCCGTCCTCACCGCAGAGACGAGCCCAGCCAGCAGGGGGCGACGACGAGGGCGTGGTGCTGCCGCTGGGAGAGAACACGCTCACACACAACCTGGGCATTCCAGTGCTAATAGTTTGCACAAAGGTATGTTTCCACCTGAGAGAACCAGTTCCTCCGGTGTTTTGGGGGTTAGGAGAGTCGGCTAGGCCACCGGTTAAGTCTCGTCATGTCCCGAGTCCCCGCTCTGTTCCAAGAGGATTTGGGTTGCTGCCGACGCTGAAGTGTCGCTCCGCAGACCGGCACACATACAGGAAGGGGAGGACACGCCTTGTGCAGCAGTTAGTCAGCTGATAGAACTCCTCCAGAAATGTGCTGACAGGACAGCGTCTCACAGTAGGAGGCTGTGTTGTTGTTGCTGTTTTTTCACAAACTGAAGATCGGTTGTTAGCCACACACAGCGAGGCTCCACAGCTGATCGTGGCTGATCTCCATCGACGCGTTTTTTGTATTCAGATGCAACACAGATCAGGCCCTACCAGGGAAAACCCCCAAAGTGGCAAAGACGTTGGATGTTCTGCCGTCGTAAAGCAGAAACTCACAGCGTGTCCCTCGCTCCTCACCCAAACCGCCCGCCGGTGGGTAAACAGCGCCCCCCCCCCCCCCCCCCCGATGCCATCCATCAGCCCTGGTCTTGTGTCTTGCCTCGACTTTACGGTGGTGGTTAGGGCCTTCCAGGGTGCGTCCCGCCTCTATGAAAGGCCGCCATTATGCTCCCCCGCTGGCCTCCGGGTGACGGACGGGCCCAGGGAACACAATGTAGCGGTCACCAGAGCTCCGCATGCTGCCGCTGACGAGGACGCGGTGAATGCGATCTGTTCTCTGGCCCCCTCCGGCCCGTTCTCCTGATCCGCTCCGTGCCTTCCTGGCGGGCTTGGCCCACTTGGGAGCCGCTACCGTGAAGGGTCAGGAGCGTTTGTTTAAACATGGAACTGTAATATGTAACCGTTTAGCCAGTGTTATTGAATGTCTTTTTTGCCGTTGTTTATTAGCCTAGTCAAGCAAGACGTCAATTTAACTGCGCCCAGTCGTCATGGTAATAACTGCTTATCTTATACAAAGCGGGGATGGTGTGAATACCTGCGACACTTCTGCTTTTGATTAAATGTTTGAGGACCGGCCATTGTTTGTGTCCAGGGATGACATTGTTCCTATGGCTCATTTCCTCGTTAAACCAGGACCGAGACTTTGTTCATCTGTTCACTCCGGGTGACATTGCATGCTTGCATTTCCTGTGTTTTGTAAAAGTTTCATATCAAGTCGGCGCGCGAGCGAGGCATCGGGAGTATTCATATTTGATGACAGCCTGCTGCATATTTAACCAGGCCCTGGCGCCCGGGATGCGGCCATGCTTCATTTGAGGAAGTGACTGCTTGGCAGTGGCACCGCCCGCCTGACTCATGCTCAGCTGCTGTGCGTCCGGCGGGCTGGGGGAGGACCCCCACCTAGTGGTCGCTATGCGTCGGTGCGTCTGCGGGGCCAACGGGCGGGGTGGGGCAGAGGATGCCCTTCATGCGGTTTGCTGTCGCTCTGTGCCCTCGTGAAGGGACAGGAAGAGCAGCACAGACAGAAAGACAGATGGAAAGAAAGAGAGGGTATTTGATAGTAAAGATAAGTGGGGCGTGACTGTATGAGCGAGAGAGGATCCAAAGACCCAGGGGGATGTGAGGGAGGGTAGGAGGAAGTGATAGAGGGTTTGTCTAGGGGAAGGGTTTCAGATTCAGATCCCAAAAAGGAACAGTTCATTTGCAGCTTACTCTCTCCATACATGCAACATGCGATTCCCAGACAAACTGGGAGGTAAAAAGTAAACAAAGTAGTTAAACAAAAAAATTATACAAAGAAATTATATATCAGAGACCCTACAGGAGTCAGTACATGGAAGAATAGCAGAAATAAAAACAAGCAATCCTCATTGTGTTCTCCCCCACCCTGTCTAGAGAAAGGGCCAATGCCCCCCCCCCCCCACCCAGACACCCGACTCCCCCTCTGATTTCCAGACACACCAAAAGACTAATAATCAATGAGACAACATCCTCCCCATCAGACAGACTGTCAGCCGAGGGTGTCCATTAATCATGGAGGGATGACACAATTTCTCTCTTGCCACCTCTCTCGTCTTTGTCCCCTCACTCTCCCTCTTTCTCTCTCCTCCTCTCTGTAGTGCGATGCCATCGCTGTCCTAGAGAAGGAGCATGACTTCAGAGAGGAACACTTTGACTTCATCCAGTCCCATGTCCGGCAGTTCTGCTTACAGTGTATCCTTTCCACCCTCACACATTAGTCCTCCTGGTTTAGAACACTGCCTTTACATCATTATATATCCTTACTACTTGTCGGTGGGTTTCTGGTGGGTAATATATTCTATCTAGTAATATCTGTACTACTAGTTTATGGGTGCCTGGTGGTTAATATATTCTATCTAGTAATAGCTGTGCTACTAGTTGGTGGTCACCTTGTCGTTCGTTTTTCCTGTTCAGAATGCCCCCGTGTTAGTCGGTGCCCTTGATCAAGAAAACGTTTTGACTTTGACGTCCTAGGAATCCATTAGGAATTGCCTCATGTCCTCCGTATAGTCTTCACCTTTCCCCATCCATCCCGGAGGGATGATTTAGTGTCGATGGCCTCGTTTTTATCTAACGGCCCGTCCTGCGCCACACGCACCTCAAACTCGCCGTGACTTTGAGACGTGAGCCAGCCTCTCCGTGTGGCGGGAGGGGGGGTTACGGTTCCCCCTCCGTGGGTTTGTTCCTTGACGGAGGGCGTCAGACGGAGCTGGCCTGATCTACACCTCCGTCAAGGAGGAGAAGAACGTGGACCTGCTCTACAAGTACATCGTGCACAAAGTGTACGACTTCCAGTTCACCACACCGGCCTTAGTGGTGGAGAAAGACGCCGTGTTCATGTGAGTACGGGATCGAGCCGGAAAAGGGAGTCAGGTCAATGTGGAAATGGTGGTGGTGTGACCTTGATGTTAAGGTGTTGGATTCGGAGCTGTGATTTTACCGTGTGCGTTGTTTTGTAAAACTCTTTACTTAAGGTAGGGGGCGCTCCGTTTGATGCCCACGTACCTAATGTCTTGCCTCAGGCAACCAACAAGGCTAAACCCCTTAAAACGTCCGTTTAAAACTTGTGCTCTCCTCAGTCCGTCCGGGTGGGACAACAAGAAGAAGATTGGGATTTTGCACGAGAACTTCACCACAGTCCGACCAGAGGACCCGTTTGAGGACTTCGTCATGCAGCCTCCCGTGCGGAAGGTGAGCGAACCCAACGCTGAACTTTTGAACTATATAAACCAAATAACAATGCCAACCAACACCATGCATGTGTCTGGCCAATCAATGGTGCCTTCACTAGTCAGAACATTGACTGTTTGTCTGTAACCCCTCCCCCTCCGGATCTTCCGTTTCCAGTTGGTCCACGATAAGGAAGTCAACGCGGAGGACGAGCAGGTGTTCCTGATGAAACAGCAGGTTGGTGTTCCCTTGTTTACTCCTCCTCACTTCAGACGTCACACGGTCAGTAAAGTCCGTCAATCATAAACGTCAGCCAATCGGAATAGACTTTGTAATTCTCCTCTCCGCTATCATTCTCCTGGTCTTTCAGTTGTAATCCGGTGTCTAGGGGGTGTAGGGGCTGTTTTTTTTTTCTTTTTTTCTTTTTTTACGTATTTCTTTTTTAATGTGTATATCAGTGGTTCTTAACCTTTTTGGAGGTACTGAACCCTGCAAGTTTCATAAACGCATGCCCCGAACCCTTCGCACCCTTCACCGAGCCCTTCATACAGAAAAGACTCACACGCAGTGTATATATTTTGACCTCCGCCGAACCCCTGAGACTGACCCACAGAACCCCTGGGGTTCAATCGAACCCAGGTTAAGAACCACTGGTGTATATATTTCTGTGCCTGGCCAGGGATTTTTCTTTCGTGGAAAATGCTTGTTAGATATAGAGAACGAGAACTAGCGAGTGTGGTGGAGAGAGAGAGAAACTATTCTTTGGTTTTGTTGTAACCCGTCATTAAGTGTGGCAGAACCCGATTCCACCCTGCCAGCCTTTGCTGAGGCTTCAAAGTCTACTTCCTCCCCCTCCCGTACCATTCCCTCCTCGACCAATCAGGGCCCTGGGAAATCCTTGGTGTTTAATTAGGCGCGAGAGGTGCTGGCGTCTGAGGTCACATGACTGCCTGTGGGGGGACAGCCATGTTGGTCCAGGCATCAAGTGTCCATGGGAACCGTAAGCTCAGTGCTATAATCCAATCACTGGTCAGGCAGAATCCGGTATTCTATATCCATGACAATGGCTCCGCCCCCCTCCACAGCAGCAACTTGAGCTGCCAGCTCTCGTTTTGCTCCTGTAAATATATGTGGAAAGCACCAATATGTTTGCGTTGAAGTCTCGTATGTTTTGACTTACTTACTAAATGTTTCTTCTGGTCTCTTCACAACAGTCTATGTTGGGCAAACAGCCAGCCACACCCACAAGGGGATCCACAGTAAGTTTCACATGTGTTTTCTTAGCTTATGGGTGAATTGTATGTGGTGTCCTTTCTTTTTTCACGCAAACATGTACAACAGCTTGTGCGTGTGTGTGTGTGTGTGTGTTTCAGGAGTCTCCAGGAAGGACAGCGTCAGGTTCTCCCCGGCCCGCCGGTCGAGCCGGCCAGCCCATCGTGGCCAGCGTGTCGCCAATGACCGCCGTCAAGAAGCCGGACCCCAACATGAAGGGTAAGCTGCCTCTCACTCTGACGGCACACACACACACACACACACACACACACACACTCACTCTCTTTCATTAAGTTGGCGTGTTTAGAATGGGAGCGTTGAGGAAGCCAAAACTTCGGACGCTCTTCAACCTCGTCTTGTTTTGGGATATTGTCGCTCAGCTCAATCACAGAAGCTGCTGTAGCATTAACACTGAGGAGTGGGGGGTGTTTGTTACTGTTGTTGGTCAATGTGGCCCCCTAGTGGTAGATATTGAAATAATTCTTCAAACAAAGGGTTACTGCCCCTCTCCTAAGATGGAATCACATGGACAGAAACACTTACTTTTTTTTCTTCCTGTCACTACGCATAGCAAGCAAACTGGTGCATAGCAGGATAAAGGCAGTTCAAACTGATTTGAGAGAAGCCTGTTATAACTCAGACGGCCTGAGGAGGAGATGGCGGTCGGAGTCAGATTCCCAAACCTGCAGATATAGTTTAGCTAGAAGACTCCCAGCGTGAACTGTGGTGCCCACATCAAAAAGGAGATGCGTTATTGAATGGGCCCCTTCCCTCCCCGCTCCCATGTTGTCTTTCAGGCGCCGCTGCAAACGAGGGAGTGCTGGCCAACTTCTTCAACAGCCTGCTGAGTAAAAAGACAGGCGCTCCAGGGAGCCCCGGCTCCGCCGCAGGGTCTCCCGGGCCCGGAGTGCAGGGGTCAGCCAAAAAAACAGGTACAGACCCACCCTATCCTCCACTCAACTCACAGTCGCCAGAAACATTACGCTGTTCCCTGATGCTCCGGTCTCCTCCTGGGAAACGGGGGGGCCCCGATCCGCTCTCTGCTCCCGGCTCGGGATTCGAGCGATGGGTGTTTACGACCCAGAGCCAGTCAGTGAGTGGCCTGAAGTGCCCTGTTCCTGTAGCAGGCAGATGTGCCTGTTTGTGTGTACACTGTCGATGATGCACTTGTACCGTAGGACTGTGTGGAGGTTTTAACCCCTTACAGTCTTGAGAGAAAGAGAGGAAAGACATAATGGAGAAGGGAAGTGAGATGAAGGGGGAAGAGTTCGGCCCTGCTCTGACCCCCGACCTGTTGACCTGTGGAGAGACCCGGTGAAAGGCCTGTATGCATGGAACCTCCGAACCCATGACGGGCGTCATGTGACCAGGGAGGCGGACTCCCTCAGCACCTCCCCCCGTAACCCCCCCCCCCCCCCTCCTGCACGAGTCACTTATCTCTGCTCCCTTATTTCACTGTGTTCATCCCGCTAAATCAAACGTGTTCCCGCAGTAACTAAAGCCGTCGCACATGTGGGATCCAGCCCCACACTCTCATGCCCGTCGCTCTAAAAACGGCCATGCTAGTTTGGGAGCAGAACCTACGTGTGCGACAGGGGGCCGTAGTCAGGGAACGAACAGGGGAAGCGGCGTATTACCACGCGGTCTCACCCCGCACTGACACGTCCCTTTGCTCCAGCTTTGAGCTTCTGATAACATCCCTCGTCCATCTGCATGGAAAAGTGCTTCTTGATTTTCTGTCGTGTCCCCATCGTGTCTGCACGAGTGTTAACCACGACGTCGTCGCCATTGATCTTTCCCAGCGCGGGAGCATCCCGCCCTCCCAAACTCCCCGTCCCCTTCTCCCCCATCCCTCCATCCGCTCGACGGTCCGAGCTCTGCCCGTGTTATTTATGGACCCGCACAGAAGCTACAGGAGATTACTCTCTGTCTCTTTGTCCCCCTGTCTTTTCCAAGGGCAGAAGCCGGGTTTGACTGATGTCCAGGCCGAGTTGGACAGGATGACTCGCAAACCGGACTCCATGGTTTCCGCCAACAACACACCACCACCGACGGAGAACCAAGCGTGAAGGCAACAAACTCAACAAAACAACAAACAGCTGCATCGTCCACTGCTAAAACACTCGGGAAAAGACACACAAACACAAACATGCACAAGACGAGCGTAAAAAGCCCTACCCAATTCCCAACGTGCGTAAAAGTCAGCACACCTAGTGGTTTCCGCCAAAATTAGTCTTGAGATGCTATAAGATAACGTTTATTTGACAGGATAAGGGGTAGATCTGTTGCAGGGGTATGTGAGAGAGAGAGAGAGAGAGAGAGAGAGGTTCGATGCTGAAATCATGGCAGCGTTCGTTTCCTGTCTGCTTCAACATTGACGGTTTGGGTTCAGATATTAAAGGAGTCTGGGGTTTTTTGCGAGGGTTGACATGTTAAGGTCAGGTGTGCATACACTCCCTGGGAGCCACCTAAAAGTGAAAACCTGATCAGAAGGACTGTCCTGATGTTCACCCTCCTTTTGTTTCGGCTTACATGGACGGTTAGGCGCTGCTGCTGCTTGCGGCTCCTTGTCCAGCATATCAAGTGTAAGGAAAGTGGTTGCAATGGAAATGAACTGAATTATTTTAGAGAGCAACGAAAGAATCAACATCCTTGCAAGGGGAAGTAGTATGTAAACGAAAGGGTTTAGAAATATGATATTCATGTATTTATATAAATTCCTCCATTTTATGTTAGCAGCATAGTTTACCGGTTAAAAGTCCAGCATTTAGCTTATTGTAACGTGTTCAAAGGCCACTGATGTCATGACACTAATATGACAAATCCAGTTAGATAGCATAGCAAGTAATCTTTCCTTTAAAATGACTGTCCCCACGTGGTCATCTTAAAGGATATTCTGTACATATATACGCAAACCTGTAAGATTTGAACTCATTTTGTACAAAAAAAAGCAGACTGCAGCAAGAAAGGGTCTCTGAACAAAACAACGTTTATTGGGATTTGGAAGGTGCGGAGCTTCTAACTAATGCTCTTCTTTTCGGCTACCGGTGTTTGTGCGTGTTTGCTTGGGTAGGGAGGGAGGGAGGGAGGGAGGGGGGGTGGGGGGTCGGCAGCATCTTTCCTACTATAACTCCCAAGTGCCTGGCACAGTTAGCTATTTGTGTCATAGTAGAGGTGCCGGTCTGAGAGGAAATGCACTGTAGCACCAAACAGTTCAAAGGTTTTGTTGTCCAGTTCTCGTCATTTAAGTAATTTATTTTGTTTTTCTTTTTGTATAACAAGCCTGTGGTATGTTGCATATTGTGTAAAAAAATTAATTTGCTTTACTTCAGTGGCCTAGATAACATTGTTCAAATGAACAATAGGAGACGATGCCTTTCCTTTTATAAACCTCAAAGGTATATTGCTGCTGATTAAGAGAGCACTCACACATTTTAGTTTTGTGTCCCCAAAACAAACAGTTGTGGTTGAAAACACTTGTTTTTTGCGGCCAATTTGAAGATGTATTTAGCACGGTTTAGAAAAACAAAGGGTTCCTTTTTTAGAATTGCAGTTTTGACAGTCTGTCCCCTTTTCAGTTCCAAGCGTTTTTATACAAACTGCATGTGGCAGGTCGGTGAAAACATTCCCAGTTTCTACGAGGCGTAGTTGTAGAAATGTTGTGACATAGAAACTGAGCTTGTCCACTCTGCGCTCTGTTCATGTGTGTTCTTTTTCTGTGCCCGTTTTCAATGTCGACACGCGCCTTTAATGTACAGTGCACATCTTGACACTGCACCCTGCACTCATTCAAGTGGCTCACAGTTAGTTGGTGGATGAACCTTCTACTCCATGTCCTTAAGGGGTTGTTGGATGACCTTACATATTGTCAGTTTTTTTTTTTTTTTTGGATTTCCAATTATTATATCTATGATGTTACTGTACCATATCAAATTATTTGTAAATTGTTATTTATGGTTTCATTAACTGCATTTACTGCGGTCTAATTGCATTGAACTAGATAATTTCTAAATTGATGCACAGTCCCTGCTTAGTTTTAAGGGTTAAAACATTTTTATCTCTGAATTCTTGTCAAATTAAAGATATTTAGCACCCAAGTTACCTTTTTTAAATACATCACTAGCATAAAAGGAGTGACCTTCAGTAATTTGAAACTTGGAACCAAAGATGCAGATTGTTAGGGGTCCCACAGTGTTTTCCCCTGGTGGACTGTGCATTGGGTTGTCCAACATTCCAAACAGGAAGCCAGACCATAGTCCTTCCCTCTAAACCCATTCATACTAAAGGTGGGCTGAATCATTGGAAGGGTGCAGTAGATATGCTATGAACAACAAAAAACTCTATCCAAAGATTCAGATGTTTCAGCAAAAGGGACAGGTTTTTTTTTTTTACAGAAGACAAGGTTTAGGTTTTAAGTAAACAACTACCCAACAACTTTAGTAGGGTTTAACGCTCTTTATTTTTTCTTTTTATCTTTTTTTTAAATTATTTTGTTCTGTAAGGGAAAACCACAAGACTACATTGCTGCGCAGCATCTACTTAATTTTTTTTTTTAGCTGTAACTCTTAGAAATCGATATGAAGCACTTACAGCTGTGCCTTCATTGGCTAGGATTTGAGGCATCTGAGATATGTTGCTGAAACTCATGAAGCACAACAGGGAACAGCCAGAATCATTTATGTCACATGGTTAAATAAGCACTTTGCTTTGGAGTCTTTACCCCTTTATTGATTTCTTGCATAATTTATGCCTGCAACTGCAAATATATATATTTTTTTCTTGCCTACTTAGCCTAACTCAAATAAGTATGACGCATACATGAAATCGGAACTGACTATTTCTGGGTTTACAGCAAAACATGATGGAAGGTGGTCCTTTTGCTTCAGACACATATTTATCCACTAGCTAGGGAGTGTTGTGAAAATATCCACATGAACAAATTAAAAGCTTACAAAATTCCCGGTTAACACTGGCGGCCCATGGAATATTTTATTATTGTATGATTTTCTCTCCTGCATTGAAATTTT
>JAVQJS010129236.1:0-17733 GCA_036024795.1 Galaxias rostratus | reverse complement strand
CTTCCCTACCCCTCTCCCTTCCTCCCTCCTTTCCTCACTCCCCCTGTGTAGACGTACAGGACCAGTTTGTCTTTCCATCTCACCTCTGTGTACTTTGCTCCACTTGGAGCAGGGACTCTCTTATGAGATATGTCTTTTGAATATGATGCAACCTCACGTTGCCTTGTCTGTGCACCAATGTCTCACCATCTCGTCAACATTGTATCCTTTTCCGTTTTTTTTTTCATACATTGTTTTATCAGCCTTTTAGATTCTGTGTTCAAAAAGGTATAAAGTTTACAGTGGAACTAGTTCAGTGCAGAGGAATTAACACTCTATGCCATTGTCACTGTGGTTATACAGTACAGCCTGTTTATGATCATTTCCATTTGATCAACTCTCATATTTTTCTGAATTACTTTTCATAGTGAGAACCAATCCCATGCTATGATAAAGAAGATGTGACTACGAAAAAATGGGCCCCACTTCGTATGATTTCCTGACACTAGTAGCCTTCCCCCTGCTCTCTAGGGTGTGGGGAATGTGTGAACTTTGACAGAACCAGAACAGTATGCCTGCAAAGTGGAATGATAGAAAGAATCTGTCAGACTAAACTGCAACATCTAGCCTCTGCAACTGTTCATGACGTGACTGGGGATTGCGTTGAATGTGTGCTCAAGTGCAGGCTCTTCACAGGAATTGTATCGTTACAGTTGCTTCGCCTGCTCCTTAAACATTTTTTTATGATCCGTTCTGTGTCACAAAGAGCAGCAACTTGCTCTTTAGGTGGCCACACTTGCAGGTATAAACATCTTACATGATAGTGTACTGTATACAGCATTCACAGTCTATTGTAGACTGAGCTACCGCAGTATCTTTTTCAGTATGTTAGTCTCATCATCTGCAACTGCAACAGGAGTTTGTTCTGCTTCATTATGCTTTGTCTTCTCCAGCAGTGGTATCTTTAGGCACCGACTCCCCTCATGCACGCTTTGATATTGAAATTATGTTCCCACACTTTTTAGAGATTCATGAAGAAATGCATTTTAGGACAGGGAGAAGAGGTGGAGGAAGCAGAGTAATAATGAGAGGGCTGGAGGGATAAAGACACAGGTAAAAAGTTTGAGAGAGACGGAGGCTGGGGTTGTTATGAGTCTATATTTGGCTGTTGTGTGTGGGTGCATCCGTCTAGCATGTGAGGTGTGTCCTCCAGCCCTACGCCCAGCTGGGACTAAGGAGCCGAGCATGTGTGTGTGTGTGTGTGTGTGTGTGTGTGTGTGTGTGTGTGTTTGTGTGTGTGTGCGCACGCAGGTGTGTGTGTGTTTGTGTGTGTGTGTGTGTGTGTGTGTGTAAGAAAGAAATTACAAGAGAGAGCGAACCATTCTGATGAGCACATGTGTTCTCACCCTCTCTAGCTGCAGTAATAGTTACTTGTACAATGTCATTCCCCAATGTCCAATGTCTCATTTCAAAATACCATGGATTAAAACAATGAGTTTGGCACTGTAATGGCAGCTATAGATCCAAATGCACTTTACACATTTTACTTTCCGAGTGGAGGCAACCTCTCGCAGGTTTCTCTTGGTTGAGTAAATAAACAAAACAGGTGCCCTCCCCAGTACTTTATGAGCTCACGCACATGCACCCCAGAGAGATTTGCTTTGGAAAGCAACAGACACTGTCAGTCCCTTCTTGTAGGAGCACATGGGGCCCACTATAGGAGCAACACAAGCCCAATGGCCGACGACCGGGACTCAGACGAGGAAGCTGTAGGTGATTTTGTGTGAATAGCCCGTGGTTCTTTCAAATAACCGTGCCAGTGCACTGACCGCGTCCTTCTCCCCAGGGTTCAGCCGATTCCTACAGGAGTAGACCGTCGGATTCCGACCTGTCCCTGGAGGAGGACCAGGAGGCGTCTCGGCGCGACGCCGAGCGCCAGGCTCAACTGCAGCTGGAGAGAGCCAAGGTCAGAGCCCAACCTCACCGCAAAGGCTAGCCAGCGCCATGTGTGCTTGTGCTACTTTATCGTCAAAGCATTTTTTTTGTTTTAACACTTCAGATAATAACTGCCAGGTCGTGGCTTTGTTTAAATTAGATTTTCTTTTGTTTTGCTGCTGCACTTGTTTTCCTAAATGTGTTTCATGTTTCACCCTTGTCTCCAGTCTAAGGCAGTAGCATTTGCAGTGAAAACCAACGTGAGTTACTGTGGGGCTCTTGATGAAGACTGTCCTGTCCAAGGAGCTGCAATAAACTTTGAAACCAAAGACTTTCTACACATAAAAGAGGTGAGAAACTCAGTGGGCCCCTGGCTCTGATTGAACTTGAAATGATTAGCCTTTATATGGCCAGGCATTGCCACCGTGATCCAAATCTCTTTTGCAAGACAAACCTGGCCAAAACAACAAACACCCGTAAATGACACGCAAAGTGTCAAACAAAGACTATACAAAACTCTTTAATCCCCTTTCGCACAAAACTATCATAATGTGTTTAGAGCAGATCGTGTTGACAATAGGGAGTCACATTTATTACGTGTTCCGAATCTTCCCATTTGGTGTAGAAATTCAACAATGACTGGTGGATTGGGAGGCTGGTGAAAGAAGGGGCTGACATCACCTTCATACCAAGCCCCGTGAAACTAGAGGCCATGAGGATCAAACAGGAACAGAAGCAGGCACAAAGGTGAGCGGTCCCAACCTAACATGGTCCCCTGTCTTAGTCAGACTCTCCAATTTCCTTTTTTGATCCGTCCTTTCTGAGCCTTCGAGATACTTTTTGTAGTTGTCTTCATCACCAGTCGTAGTTTATCTATATAACAGTTTATATTTGATTATGCTGCGTTGGAGGGTCCCCAGGTGTGTGTGTAGACTGCTCCCCAAAGGGATTACGATGTAGTGAAGGGTGGCTCTGTGTAATCCCACAGGAAAACTGGGAGCGCATCATCCGGAGGCTGGAGGTCCACCCCACCATCTGCAGGTGAGTGGGGGGCGGGGAAGTCTGGAAGCTGCTGTTCAAGCCGCCTTGACATTTATACAAGATGCCACAAATCAGAACTCGGAACGCAGCCACACGCAAAATTTCAAAGGATAATCCTCTAATTCACTTCTGCCTTTCGATGTGATTTCTAACTACGCTATGAAAAATGACCCATTCATTTCTTATCTTCCGATATTTCCACTTTATCTTGAGATTTCCTTTTAAGCTCTCGTTCTTTTGCTAAGTGTGAATTTTCTTGTTTTTAAAAGCCAAGCAGAAGCAGAAACAGGTACGTATGAGATGCTTTTAACGCATGACTTGATTTACTTTGAGACTACGTCATAGACTACTTAATCGACCTAAAATGTTCAAATATTCAATATTCAATTTTTTTTATCTCTGTGCTCCTTTATTTGGGATCAATATTTGGTTCACTACTTTCCATTACTATGGTAGAGATTAAATGGTTGAGACAAAGGGACAAAAATAATTGGTCAGTTCTTGAGAAAAGGGCTATGTATTTTAATCTACTCTGGCTTTACAAAACAATATTGCTGCAAGAGAAAAACAAATATTTTTTGCGTCGATCGGTTAGCGTCCCCTAATGAAAAGTACAAATGTACAACTTACTCTCTTACTGAGAAAATATCTATTCAATAATTGCCTTGGTTGGCCTATACTTGATATGAGCGGGACCACCCCTTACCTATCCTAAATATTTTTTGCTGCACTTGCTGTAGGAGAAGACTGATGTTCTTGTGTGTACATTATATGTTTGAGACACTGTAGCCTTACATGCATGAGCTCTGTGCACTCTATGTTCTAGCTGATAGCTAACCATGTGTGGGGCTGGGTTTCCATGTGTCCCTACAGACCGAGCATCTTCCACCGTATGATGTTGTTCCCTCTATGCGGCCCCTTGTGCTGGTGGGACCCTCCCTGAAAGGTTACGAGGTGGGAATTGGAACTGGTCTGCTTTGGTCTATTCTCTAGTCGTGCTGCTTTGATTTCCTCTGACTTGTCCTTGCCTGCTCCTGAGTGGTCTGTCCGGCTCAGGTCTTGCTTGCCCTGATCGATAGGAAGGAAGCTCTCCTCCATTACACCATTGGCACTCGTACCAAAGCCCATAGGTAGCCTCCGCCCGATCAAATTACAGAACACACAGTGTTTTCCTGGTGCCCACGCAAAGATTCAGCGATGCACATTGCATGTCTTGCGCTGATAGCTTTCATGGTAGAGTATACAAGGCGAAACCACTGCGCATGAGACTACTTGGTGGTTTTTTGTGCACTTATTGGGTGAGGAGATGCAGCTGGAATGAGTCTAGCTAGGGAATCTGCAGAGGTGTGTAGCGTATAACTTAATACAATCTCTCCCAGCTTCGACATTTTCTCGCTGCCTCCCTCTCCTCTCTGAGACTGCAGAGGCAGTGTGCCAAGCAGTTTGTTTTGTGTGTGTGTGAAATATTTATTCATCGCTCTGGTGATGTGCTTTGGGGATGCTCCAGTGGTGTACGTCAGCCAGCCTGCTTATTTCGCTCGCTCTCTCTCTTTCTCTCTCTCTCTCTCTCTCTCTCTCTCTCTCTCTCTCTCTCTCTCTCTCTCGCACTCTCTCTCTGCACTGCTGTTTCCCCCCTATTTCACTAACACATCCATTTTTCAGGCCCGTTCAAAAATAGACTGCCTCACCTCTCCGTCTCTCTCTCTCTCTCTTACTCTCTGGCACACACACAAACACACAAATGCAAAGGTCTCTGTCCAAGTCATCCACTGCAATGCTCATCTCTGTTCAGGTCCCACTGTCAGATCCACTCATATCAACTGCTTTATAGCGAGAAGAAAAATTACATAAATTTCAGTGTTGCTGAATGTGTTACTATAGAGTAAATCTGTTGCTCTAAATATATCTTCATGGACTATTCAAGTTTTCTTGCATGACATCTGTACAAATGTATAATTTTGAGCCTTATTATATGTCCTTCCATTCTTCTGTCTCCTAGGTAACGGACATGATGCAAAAAGCCCTGTTCGACTTTCTTAAACATAGGTTTGATGGGAGGTGGGTAAAGTTTACTATTTCAAACCTTTTTAACCACACATGTGGGTGCTGTATGATGACTGTGTTGATTGCAGTTTCCAGATTTCTTTTTTTTGCCAATCAACCTTGTGAAGCAGACCCTCTGATAGCTTGCCTTCTTTATAGGATATCCATTACTCGGGTGACCGCCGACCTGTCATTGGCCAAGCGATCCGTACTGAACAAGAAGGCCATCATGGAGAGGTCCAACACACGCTCCAGTTTAGGTGAGTAATGGGGAAGCCGTATTTAATCTGTCCTTTTAGGAATGTATGTATCTATATTTATTGATAAATACGTTCGCTGTGTTTGTAATCGCCGCCTGTGCATACCCTTGCCCTTTCAAAATTCAACGAACCAATTAGATCAGACTGAAACGTTTTGAGACGGTGTGCTTTCTGCTTGAAACTTGTTGATCAACAATCGGCTGTGCGCCTATTGTTTTTCCCTAGCGGAGGTCCAGAGTGAGATTGAGAGGATCTTTGAGCTGGCGAAGACACTGCAACTGGTGGTGCTGGATGCAGACACCATCAACCACCCAGCTCAGCTCCTTAAAACATCCCTGGCCCCCATCATTGTCTATGTCAAAGTCTCTTCACCAAAGGTTAGGAACTGACTATCCTATTCAACGTGCACTTTTCCAATCCATATAGTTTTGTAGTTTTCTCCTATTGATTGCAATCTTTTTCTCCCATCTCTTTGGAACAGGTTCTTCATAGGCTAGTCAAATCAAGGGGGAAGTCTCAGAGCAAACATCTGAATGTGCAAATGATGGCGGGGGACAAACTAGCACAGTGTCCACCTGTACGTACATTTGAACTCTACCACACCTATAGTAGTTACATTGGCCATGCTCACTTTTTAAGGTCCAGTGTAACTGCTGTTTATGGTGTCTTTCTTAGGAGATGTTTGACGTCATCCTGGATGAGAACCAGCTGGAGGACGCATGTGAACATCTAGCTGAATACCTTGATATTTACTGGCGTGCCACTCACCTACCTAGTTCCGCCCCGCTCAACCCCTTATTGGACCAAAGTGTGGTCACCCCGCCCTCAGCTAATTCTAGCCAGCAGGTTAGCTATCATGTGTTCAATTTAGCAGTAATTTTGTTTTCTTTGCTGATACCTAAATCTTCAATGTTTCTCTCCTGTTGTTGTCTGCTTACAGTTTTCAGAGACACAAGAGTTGATTGAATAATCACCGCCACAGAGCTGAGTAGGTAGTGCAGCTCTAAGTGGGGAAGTGTGAAGGAATGTGGTCGTCTCTGCACCTGCTGGCGTTTCATGCAAATCTCCCCCTGCAGGAACAACCGGTGTCGGGGTTTGGCTGGGAGGTCATCGTGCATAGGGACTTGCGGGCCACCAGGGGACAGCAGCTGATGCAGCTGCAACCGGAGCAGCAGCTCTGTTCTCTTGGCAGCCAGCCACTATCTCCACCACTTCTCTCTCCACCTGAGGGAGGGAGAGGCAGGTGGGGGGGGGGTGACCCAGGACAGAGCAGCTGTGCCCTGGGCGAGGAATGACAAGAAGCTAACAAGCTGCCAGAAGGAAAATAAAGTGAGAAGGGAGATGACCCTGAATGCACCAGTGAAGAGGACCCCCCCACCATTCAGCTGCCCCCTCTGGCAGGAGTTCCCAGGCTCCCGTTGCCACACCACTCATGGCCGCTTCCTACAGCTACACGGGGAAGGCTCACCAACGAAGCCGTCGACCGACCCCCAGCACGCCACCCTGCACACCTGGGTAGGACCCCTCTATAGCCCCAAGAACCACCTGGCCCCCTGTCTCCTCTAACGTACCTTCACTGGCACTGCTGGGCCATCCCATGTATGTTCTCCAGGGCCTAGCCGCCGTGAAACAGATGGGCTGGTACAGCGCTCAGTCTGGACAGAGGAGTGTATATAATGTAGCTGGTTATCCCCCCTAAAATTGCTCACAAAATGTTTGATAAGATTAGAGGTATAGAACGACACCCACCCAAAGAGTTCTTAGCACTTTCCACCTTACTGTAGCTTTCCTCCAATGATACGTTGGCCATTGTTGTCTTCCTGTGAGCAGTTGGTGACATTTTGTCTCTACAACACCTGTTCGGTACGTCTTCCATCACTACAACTGTGATATGAATTTGATTGTCAAATTAAATTTACAAATGAGGTACAAATGTACAAAAAAAAGGCACACTAGGCCGTAGAAAAGACTTCAACACAATAGTATTCAGTTCAGATATCAAAGTGACACGTTTTGTATTATTTTCTTTGCCTGCTGGTTCATGCTTGTTCTTTTCCTGATGTATTTTGTAATATTTTTTAATCTGTTACTATCACTTCAAAATCCTATCATTTGTAAATTGGCTGTCAATGTTGCGATCAAAGATCCCCAGAAACCAGTGATACAAAACTTACAAACACGTAAAAGGCCAAAATGCATATCAACAGCTACAACTCTTCACCATATAGTTGAATGTATCAATGCTAGGTAGCAGGTAAAGCAGCTTAGAAATTCTGTTTCGTTTTAAGTTTTTTATTTACTTTTGATGCAATTTATCAGGAGTTATACATGTTACAAAAGAGAAAGCTAAGTGGAAGTATGCATTAATGTACTGTACAAGAAAACACCCTTTGTGTTCCATTCTTTTTTCCTTTCTTCTAGTTCTTTTTTATGAAAATATAAATTAATTGGATTTGTATATGGATTGCAAATTTTGCCATTGAAAAAGCATTTCCTTAAAAACGAATGAACAACTATCATTTCCATATCATCTAGTCTTCGCTGGTGTCTGAGTCTTGGTGATATCGAAACACGATACGCAAAAGGGAATCAAATGGAAAAACCCATGTTATATTGTCAAGAATGTATTCTTGCATGCCTTATCACCGTGCAGCCTCCTGTCTCTGTCCGTAAATATTCCACACACTTAGCACACTTTGGCCTATTGCCAATACTATTGTCCAACATGTCAAGGTCCAAACTGTTGTTCAACCCTTGAAAACACTCAATGGAGCACACAAGAGCATCAATTACAAAAGAGGGATTAAGGTAATTTCATTGAATTCGTTGAATTGGTCAACTAGAAGTGTGTAAAGTCGAATGGATTGTTGTTAAAGGTTGACCTCTGGTGGTAGAGTTATTTAATTGCACCTTAATTGGTACAATCGAGGACGCTGTACCAATTGTTTCAGGTGTCGAAGCCGGATAAGATGTTATTATAGAAATGTAATATGTAATAAACATATTCTGCATCATAGCTAAAGCATCACTATTAAGTTTATCAAATTATGCTTCATCTGGGATGAGTGACTATACGTACCTTGCATGTTAACAGATGCTTCCCAATGTGAATCCATTGTCATCATAGTTGTCCTTAAGCAGTTGTATACAGTAAGTGCAAAAACATTAATGCATTAACCTGGACCACAAGCACAAAAATGAGGACGTGTAGGCTTTGCACACAAAAAAACATTCACTAACCAAAATGCTCTTGTCAGGACTATATCAAACTGTATTTTAATTCATTTATGATGTATCACAGTTAATCAATCTAATGTATGTGCATGTCATGACTTAGACTCATTTCTTCTAACATTCGAAGGGCTCCTTCGGACCATCATTTCATGAGCCTCAGTCTTCAAAGAAGATGAACTGATTACTTGCGTGATCATCACGAATATTTCAATACTTATTTGTACATATTGTATATTTAATGATCAGTTCTTCCTCAGTAATGTTAAGCTGCACCGACAAAAGCTGTCAGAATTTTTTTATTATTTATGCTCATCACATCATTATGACCTCATTTTGTCTTTTTTCCCCACTCAGAAAGCAGGAATTTCTATAAATTGTGTATTTTACTCTATTTATTATGATGCACTGAAATTCGATGAGACAATACCTGGTAATTCCTCCATTGGCACCCATGTTACAATTTGTAAGGACTATGAATAGCCTATTGTGTGACATGTAATGACATGAAACACCAAGCACAGTTCACCTCTATAATACAACAGACTACTCCTCCGTTGCTTTATTCTGCAGGTAATTTCTACAAAAGTTTAAAACTTTGGATTTCCAAAGCACAATATTTTTACAATGATGATTTCCTGTTATTTCTGTTTCCACACACCTAAATTCTGTATGCAATACAAAGTCTAGCATTGACCAGACAGCAGCTGAGACTATCAAGAGTCCTCCTCTGTTTAGATGGAGTGAAATTGCACTATTTCATTTTTTTATGTCTGCTTTATACTGCAATAAATGCACTAAATATTATGCTGTTCCCACCCAATGCTGACAAAGTTGTCTGGTTTGATGATGATGTCCAAAAATATCCAATCTGATCATATGTACAGAATTTTGTTTTTATCTGATTTCTGAAATAATTTGACATTACTATGATTAAATAAATGAACCTTTTAGTCATTTTTCCTTGTGTCGATTTATTTATCACAGAGCCTACCACTAAGAGCCCGAATAAGAACATGCGATGGAGAAAAGCCTCCAGCAGATGACAGCAGCGTTGAAGGAATATAGCTCAAGCGTTTCAAGACTGTAACGTTTTTTTGTTATTCTAATATCTTTTCAAATCCTGTGCATGTATTAATTAAAGATCACGCTGAGTATCCCCTCCCTCTAAGTCTGTATCTCCACTCATCCGTCAATGTAGTTTCTCCATCGCATTTAATTGTTCCTAATTGGAAGATGTCACCTCACGGCCAAATCTACAGCTGTGCTATAAAAGTTGGAGAGCAAAGAAGACCATTACTTCACCACCACTATCGTTGGCATTGGTTACCGTAACAGGCCTCGCTATCAGTTCCAACTGGGTCTTTGAGCACTAATCTAACTGTCCTTAATACAATCCTGAAACAAAAGTACTAGTGGTCAATGGTGGCAGTTTAGGATTTAGTCTAGTCCCCTTACTAAAAAATCCCTGACTTTCTTTCTTGTCAAATATGTTATTCAATCACTTTCTTGATGGCAGTTAGTTTGCGTTGCAGAAAATCTATTTTTGCAGACTATCTGCATATGGCTAAACCTTTTTTATATTCACATTTAGTTTATGCTCCATTTCCTATTGGAAGCTGATTGCTGCTGTCTGTCTCAAATGCATCCTCGTGATCATGCACCATCTGGCATTTTCTGGACTTGGGGATGATACTATCTCTCTAACTGTAAGGGAACATTGGTTTCCTCTCACCTCTTGTGCCACACAGTTTTTCTTTGTATTAAGATTATGAATCAATGATGTACTCTCTGCAAGCCAATGCTTTGTGAGTATAATGTCCATGTTACGGTCTATCTAGTTTTAGCTAAGATACTCAGTTGATACATTACTTATAAATTAGAGATCAGAGGCAGCAATATTCCAGATACAAAAACATGGACGTATCCTCTGCTAATTATACAGCAACAACTTGTTAGTGTCACTGCTTGATTAAAAAATTAACAAAACGCTGAGACCAACAGCCCTCTTTCCGCCTACTTTAATGGTAGATGTAGCTGCCATTTGTAATTGACAAAAGGTGAAAAGGTGTCTGCACCCGAATAATGTGGCCGAGCTTAACTTTCAAGATCCATATTTAAAAATCAGTAACTTCCTTTCTCTTTCACATTATGCTGCCAAATTATTCACAACCACCTGTCTTTCGGTGTCCCAATAGAGAGTATCTGTATTGGTAAGACTGCATCATTTTTTTCCAAAAGGGGTTGTAAAAAGTTCAGCTGCCCTTCAATGTGTAAATTGTGTTTTACGCCATTAACGTTTATTTTATTACACTGCCATGGTAAATGTGTCAGTGCGTACGCAAGTGTGTATCAAATTTCCTAAAACGTAATCAGCTCAGAATTTAAAAGCCATAAAAGGGTCAAAGTGCAGAATTGTTAATAAATGTAATCATCAAACAATGCAACAAAAACTGTAGTTAAATTAAGTTAAAAAAATAAGAATTTATTCCACAGTTTTGAGTGAGATTTTCACCAGGTACTATATTAAAAAAAATTACAATATTTCCTTGTTTATCCTCTGAGAAAACTTCAAACAACTTACAAATAAGCAGCTTGTGAAGTTGTATTACGCAGGAAAACCCAGACAGATGTCAGCATGGGGGATGAGTGACGTTGCCTGTGATGGAATGAAGGCAAATTGCTTTGACCCACTAGCGCAATAATCCTGCAAAGGATTGGAGTAGGTAAACCAGCTGTAAAATGGGCACTGGGAAAATCAATAATTGACGACTAATTTTAGTACACTTTTCTGATAAAATGCTATATCACAGAGAGTACCTTTGCAGTATGAAGGGCTCTGCAACTGTCTGTATTGACAGGATTGACCTAGTTTGGGATGTGACCTCTGAGTTGACCCTCTGGGTATGTCTGCACTGTGGTCTCACACCATGCAACTTATATAGTTTGAGTCGTTTGAATACAAAAATAACAGGTGTTGAGGCACACAATTCAGGTGGACACAATATCCCCATCCCCCCTATTCTGTTGTGTGAAAGCGCAGTAGAGAAGCTGGCAGTCGAAGGGTGAAGCCGATGTTAAAAAGTCTATAGAATAGCATGCGCTTATTGGCTGCTGAGGCGAGGTATAAAGAGCCGCAGTGTCACTGACTGCAGGCACCGCTGAGGATCAGATGTAAGAACGATACGATAGGACATTTCTCTTGTTTTTGTCTTCAAAAGTTCAATTTGTAATACTTTCTGATTTATAATCAATATGAAGGAAAGGAGAAATACGCAACCTTTAGTGGTGAGATGTAAACTGGTTCTTGTTGGGGAGGTTCAATGCGGAAAAACGGCGATGTTGCAGGTCCTAGCCAAGGACTGTTATCCAGAGGTATGCGAATATTTATGTCATGCTTATGGTTACTTGGACAAAATGTGCATACCACTTAAATCAGCACTGGATATTCTGCAATTGCACTTCTAAGTCAGTACTGGTCAATTTTAGACATTAATCTACGCAATAGACATTTCAGATTAAACATACGAACAAACAGAATAGGAGAAATCAGACAAGCCCATTGGTTGCTCTACAGAGTAATTCTGCGCATTTACTATACTACATGTTGAATTTGTGCGCGTTTTGCAATCACTTCTAATAGCTGTAACATTTATTTTTTTCTTTTAAAGCAATATTTTAATGGTGATCTTAGTAGACAGAATATTATACATACATTTGGAGCCTCTGGATATGCTTTTCAAACAAGCAAGCACACACAATGTAATGTTTTTTAATTAATTCAAATTCACTGTATGTTGCTCATGATAATGTATTTCAATGAATTAATTTACATGGAAGTCAGGAGCGAGACAATGATTGATGCTTCTTTTGAATACATCACATTTCTATCTAGCTGCTGGATTGTTGTTTGTGCTGTGACTTAATTTCATGAACACCATGTTACTAATTGCACTTCAGACCTACGTGCCCACGGTATTTGAGAACTACACAGCATGTCTGGAGCTGGAGGAGCAACGTGTGGAGCTTAGTCTGTGGGATACATCAGGTAAGATGCTCTGAGATTCTCTGTCTAAGGTAAGGCCTGCAGCACTGCAGCCTGAAATATGCTCTTTGATCTTTGAGGAGCAGGATGAAGCTCCCTTACAGGTTCAGTGTAAGCAAAAGCAGTCTTCTATCATCTGGGTCCTTTACTCATTTTGGCCCTTTGTTAGTTTTGGTGGTCCTAGTTTGCATCTGTGCATAAATGAGCCTGCATGTACTGCATGGCTAAATTTATGCAGATGTGAACACAATTGACGGGTCAAGCTAACCAACTATCCTGCATCCCATTATTAACATGATTTGTCACAGAAATCAAGGTTGGCCTAGATTTTTATTAAATTACTAAATTCCTCCAAGAGGGAAGACGGAGTGCGCTCAAGCATTTGGCGCCCCATAAGATGTGAGCTGTCAAATTGGCAAGAACAACAGCATAATCTAGTGTAGTTATTATGTATTCTGAATTAATATCTTGAATATTGTATTAGCAAAACTGTTTTATTATTGATTAATCGCTTTACTTGCAGTCTCATCCATTTATCTGATAGCGCTGTGACTAGAGTGCAAAAATGTAGCCCAGCCAACTCTATCAGCTATGTTGAATATGTGTAACATAGCTTCAGAAGTCAGAATAGTTGAGTGTATGTGTAAGCCATTTCTTTCAGCAAGTAAGCGGCAAAGGCCTTATGCAAAGTTGTACCATATCAGAAGATTATGACGTTTTGACCACAACTACCTTCTACTTCTAATTTTATCTCCATGAGCCATATGAAACAGGTAATCTGAGAAACGCTCAATGTAATTTTGTGTCTGCTCCAAATCCTGGCTTTGAAATCCCCAGGCCCCTGTATCTGGTTTATGGGAGTGGTGTGGTACCGGGGAGGCAGCAGCAGAATCTCAGTGGGAATGGGTTTGATGGCTATGGGAGCAGATTTACTAAGGCGTTGTAGTAGCCTGCAATTGTCAACCTGGATGCCAACATGATGGAGGCAACCATAGCATGTAGTGTAAATGTATTAAACAAATGAGTGTTCTTTTTTAAAGCACCAGTGTGGCCCAACAGTATAACAACAGAGTATCTTCCCCTTACTAACTCACCCACAGAAACACTGTGACGCAGAGGAGGTTATTGAAGTTGTTCTCCAATATTAGATTAGCAGGCCATATTTACAGATTATATGGCCATAAATACAGTTTTCAAGGTTTATTTTAATGTATTTTAAATGTTTTTATCTTTTTTTCTTCTCTGATCCTTTTATTTCACCTCTGTTCTTGTTACTGACAGTTACGTCTCACTCCACTGTCCTATCTGTTTTATATAGAGGTGGCTAGTTCAGGCCAACCGCTGGTCATGCTACACAGTTTCCCCCCTCCTTGTAATCTGCACTAATTGCGTGAGTTGTGCTCCTGCCATTCGCCCCTTACCATGCTGAGTGAGTCTCCTCATTATCCCAGCTCCTCTCCATTGATTAGACTGACCTCATCTCTGGGGCCTGTGGCAGGCGGCTCTTTATGAAGCTCTGCGAGGATTTACACACCAAAATCAATCCAGTGGTTTTAATCAGGCCCGGCCCGTTGGTCACGCCGGAGGAAGCAGGGCGCAAGAGAGGGGGCTTGCCTCGCACTTAGCTAACACTGTCTGGAGGGTTGTAACTCATGAATAGTGAATTATGAACCTTGTTCAATTGTTGGGGTGTAATTTATACCAATATAAAAGGGGTTGCTGATGCAAGGCTTTATGTTTTAAGATTTATAGGATAATTACTTGTATGGTAGGGAAATTAGATTGATTAGTTGCAAACTGATTGCCAATACCCGATAGATCTAATGAAACGATTTGTTGATTATTTAATGATCCTATATCAACTACACTTTGCAAAGACTAAAAAGTGGGTGAATCAAATTATAAGGGCCCTCCACAAGATCAAAGGGTGGCTCTATGAAGCGAAGGATAGGTGATTGATAGAGAACAAAGAGTGTTTTCTTTGCTTCACAGGGATTGGTTGTGAGTACAATCAGTTAGCTGCAGTGGTATAGCTCCCATTCTCTAGTCCTCGGGGGGTGGGGGGCACTTAAATTCCTCTCGTCCCCGTCTCTATCTCATGCTATCTTTGAATAATTCGTCCCACTTCCCTCTGCATCATTCCTATTTCAGAGGAACCCCCTTTGGATGCAGTCGAGACACATCGCTCAATCAATGTAAATCAAACTTACGCAAACATACAGAAAAGCATTGCCCCCTTACCCCACCTGTAGTCTCCTACACGAGAGCTATCCTCTGATGTCAAGCATGCATCCACAGCGGCCGAGTTTCCCTCACCCCATACCCCACCAGACACCGCAACACTGATGGAAATGGAGTAGAGAACAGCTAAAGGAATTTGTATTACACATCTTTTATCTTCCTCCTCCTCCATCGTCAGCCCCCAATACCCCTCGCCTCCCTGTCCGTGTTTCATGCCTCAGAAACTCACCATCTGTTGGAGGGAGGCAGACAGTCCAGCTTGTTGTTAAGAGAGAAGGGAACATGTGGACCATAGTTAGGAGCTGTGCAGTGGTCCGTCCCTCTCGCCTTTGGTCGCTCCCTGGCGCGTTGGCAAAGAAGAGAGAAAGTTCTGGAGTGATGTCAGACCACAGGGGGTGAAGGATGAAGGCTAGCGGAGGGCTGTGCGGTACCTGAGACGGGTGAAACTGCACTACTTCCTTCCTCTGCTTCCCTTTCTTATTCTCCTTTTGAAAGACTTGAAGGAGACATAAAAGAAAGTCTGAAATATGTTGCAGTATATGTTGATAAACTCTCTGGGCCAGTTTCCCATGCATAGATGAAGCCTAGTTCTAGACTACATCTCGCTGTCAATGGAGATTCTACTTAAGTTTACATCAAACAGGTCATGGACTCTGAACCCCGCCTTCCCCTATTCCTGCTGGTGAGGTGACTCATTTGTCAGATTTAATTAATTGAAATAACTCTTCAGTGTCCTGTGTGCCCGGTCATCAATTGGTGCATTTAGATCAGTGGCCATTTAATGCAGACTCACACCCCATACCGTGATATTCTTGTGTGGGGGGAGACAGCCTCTGGAGGCTCTTAATCTTCACTGAGACATAAGCTACCTGTGTCCCTGTGCCTGCTGCTGTTTCCACGATAGCATCATTCTATTCTGGGATGTTCTCATTGTTAGAGATAGTTCTGACAGGTGACAGGACAATGAACCAGCAATCATTAGCTATTCGCCGAAGCTGCGTTTTGATTTGATTTATTATTGACGACAGAAACCCAGGTGTATAATCTGGCTGCACCGAAGGGAGTTTTTTTAAAACCAAGACAGACCAAGACGGCAGGCACATCCTTTTGTCTTTTAGGATTTGTTGCCCCTTTACATTCCCTGAGACATCAAACCCTACAAAATTTGTGCACAGCTTGTCATTATTCCGTTCACGAGCCTCAGCAGCTGGAAACTCAATTTTCCCCTTTGAAAATGTAGAGAATCATTTATTATTTATGAAACTGATTAACATGCACAAACTGCTGTTGCTTGTGGTCCTTGTCCATGGTGGTGCCATGAACTTCGTTTGTGTCTTCTGCATGGATACTTTATGTAGTGTCTAATTAAGTATTATGTTGTCTGAGCTCCAATCTATAAGAGTGAGTGACAGGATGGACTATCGCGATTCATATGAAATCAATACCAGCATGGAAGTCCGACACCCCTCACCTTTGATCAAATGATGTAGGATGGGAGTCACCCCACATCTTCCGACAGAGGAAGTCATTCGACTGTGTGTGTGTGTGTTTATTTGTGCAGGTGAGCTAATGACAGGATGTTTATTTGTGCATGTGTGCTCATGTCTGTGATTCTGTGTGTGACGCTTTCTGACTCTGCCAAACAGAGGAATGTCCCCGGCAGTGGGAGGGTTTGCATCAGGTGGGGTAAAATGATTGATTGGCATTTAAGGCCAGCCTTTATGGAGGAGTGGGAGGAATGCCTGATGTAGATGGTGGATTCCAAGGCTGTTGCTGTGGTAACAGAGGGACTTGAGGTATTGCGCGCGAGCGGAGGACTTTGGGGGTGTGGGGCGAGGGGGGGTTTGGAGGGGGGTGGGGGGGTGGCTTACTTAAGGATTCCGAGCATGAGTGGGAGCGTCTGCCTTCCCCAAGCCCCACTGTTCCACTTGCGTAATCCACTGCTAGAAAAGATCAATGAGGATTTAGTACTCGATTGTCATCTTCTCCCCCCGTGAAATGCCAATAGAGGATGAGGAGCAGGGAAAGGAGCAGTTTCAGGGACACCAAAGTAAGGCTCAGCATGAGAAGTGATGCCTATCACAGTTAATCCCTGCCCTTTATTTCATTGCTTGCACTCCTTCATTCTGTCGCTTCCCCTCTCTCTCTCTCTCTCTCTCTGTCTCTCTCTCTCTCTCCCTCTCTCACTCTCTCTCGTGTAATAAAAAGAACAAGTCTTTATATGTGTTGCACACTTTTGTTACATTGTTACAAAGGACTTTATATGTGATGTGTTGTACTGGTGGTACTTGGGCGGTTATCTGTATGCTGTGCTGTCTTTTCTCTCTATTAAATATCTCTCTATCATTGTCTAGGCTCTCCATACTACGACAACGTGAGGCCACTGTGCTACAGCGACTCGGATGCAGTTCTTTTGTGCTTTGACATTAGCCGCCCAGATACAGTAGATAGTGGTCTCAAGAAGGTAATGACCAACACTGAATAGAATTGCGCCGGCTCATTCTCTGTTTTCATGCTATTAGCAGTCGTTCTACACAATTTATATCATTCCACTGTAGTCATTCTGACAAAATAGAAACTCGTGTATATTATGAAAGGGAACTATTTTACTAATTGTTGTTATGCTGGTGATACAGTTAGCATAAGAAATAAATCTGAACTGAATTGTCTCTTTGTGTGAAGTGGAAGACTGAGATACTGGACTTCTGCCCCAGCACACGAATCCTTCTGATTGGCTGTAAGACAGATCTGCGAACTGATGTCTGTACTTTGATGGAGCTGTCCAATCAGAAACAGACTCCCATTACCCATGAGCAGGTTAGACTCTATTCCAGACCATTTCACGAAACCTAACTGAATGTTTATACCCTCTCTCTCTTTCTCTCTCTCTCTCTCTCTCTCTCTCTCTCTCTCTCTCTCTCTATATATATATATATATATATATATATATATATATAT
>JAVQJS010129219.1:0-13044 GCA_036024795.1 Galaxias rostratus | reverse complement strand
GTGTGTGTGTGTGTGTGTGTGTATGTGTGTGTCTGTGTGTTTGTGTCAGAGTGAATCTGTGTTTGTGGTGTACGTTTAAATTGTGCAACACACCCATACTGGCTTGTCCTTTGGCATGTGAGGTAGAAAGATCCATCACTGAGAATTATGTGCACACATATGTCCAGCTCAGAGTGACAAAATACAGGACCTGGGGATTCTTTTGTGGGGCTTGACAAGTGTTAAGTATTTGTGGGCTGTGCCATGACACACATATGTACTGCCTGTGTCTGAATAGTTGAGTTTGTGTGTGAATGAGTGTGTGGGTTTGTGTGTGTAGGTGTGTTTGTGAGTCTCCAAGCTTGGAATGTGACCGTGGTAAAGGGTGTGTTTACATCCTTGGACCCTCCCTACCTAAGCGTTAGCCAGGTAAAACACCAACAACAAGGTGTGTTGATGCCCCTCCGAACCACGTCACTGGTTAGCATGCATGGAATCTGTATTCTGTTTTGAACTGAGGTCTGAAATGAGTCAAAAACAAAGAGGCAAATAACTTCACAAAAGCTTAAACACTTATCAACCAACTCCTTTTTTCTATATGTATGACTAAGCATGGGTTTGCTTTAAGGGCTGGGAGATAAATCGACTAGTCAAAGTCTTATACTTTTCCCAATGGGAAGTTAAGTCAATGGCAAGACGTTAGTCTTTGTCTAATCCAACAAGCTAAACCTTGGTTATGCAATTCATGTTAGCCCGTTCTTGGCTGGGGGAGATGAAAAGTGGTTATCTTTACTGAGAGTACGTTGATTACTGTTGCAACTGGGCGGTTAATGTCGGAAGATTCAAATTAGTCATTTAGAGTCAACATTACAGATTCCTCATCATTTTCTAAATAACTCAATTTGTCCAAACTAGTTTTACACTATTTGATGACGGCACACAATATAAAACTTCAAGATTTATAAATCGTCGTATGCCGAATCTGCAGTGTTGGTTCATTACAATCCACTCTTTGGGATGACAAACCAAAAGGCAAGGAATATCTTGTTGCATAATATGTCGCAAGCTTCTCTTTCAACAAACAACACAACGATGGTTGAAGTCAATAAATGTGACTGTGTTGTTATTGTGTTTTTATATGCTCATTGATGGAGCGTGTTCTTGTATTTGGGTGTCTCTATATGGTTGTGTGTGTACAGGTGTGTGTAGGTGGGCAGGATAAAGAAATGGCTGTAGCAGAAGCTGCTGGATTTGAGACAGGTGGATAATTGCTAGATTATGGCACAGCCCACGGTCTGGATTGGATGGGTGTGGAAGGCATCAGACAATGGGGATACTTTTCCGTCAACACATACACACACGCACAATCCTTGTAGACCTCAATCGTGTTCCAATCATATTTACGGTTCAAAATTATGAGTCCTTACGTTTTGTGGAACCTAAACATTTATCGCTCCATTCTTCATAGAGTGTCATTTATCCTGCCCCCAGGATGACAAAGCCATGTAGTTGACCAGAGCCATCTGACGTTTTTGTGAGCAACAATTTGAAAGCAAATGTCTTGTCGTAAAACTCAAACTCCCTGAATGGTATCCTCCAGCAGCGGCTTTGAGTCACGCTAGCCAGGATGTCCACACCATGTCACAGCTTTGTTTTGGTTTGCCTCTTTCTGTTTGGATGCGGATATTTATGTCTTCCAATGATGCATCACTGGCATGCAGCCAAAAACAATTGAAAACAGATCCATTGCAGCTTGTCCACAAACAAACACGCTTACAAAAAAACCTGAAGAGAGACAAGACCCATCGAGTGACTTTTGTGGCCAAGTAGCGCATACTTGTTATGAGTAGAATGCCTGAAATATGTATCCTGTCTTTGAAAGACTTTGACCAAGTAAACAAACCAAGATGGAGATGTTGCGTTCACCACCGTTTGCCCAACCATCTTGGTTCCCATTTGCTTTTATCTCACTTACCATACAATTTGCAAACTTAATTCCACTCAAAGGTTTACCCTGAAATAATGTGCTACATAAATTAACACAAACAATTAGCTGTGTAAAAGACGTTTTTTAAGGAAGACTACCTGCAAATTACTTTTATTATCAAATGCCAAGGGACATCCTCATTGAATGGTAAGACATTTCTGGTAAGACAAACAAGCGCCTGACAAACAACTGTGAGTCCTTATCACCAACACCATTGTCTCATTACCTTATAAAGAGTTCATTAGAAGGCAGTTTGAGCACACTAAAAGCCCAAAGCCACTAGGGACACTTATTTATGCTGACAGCTAACACACAGCAGTAAAACAGAGAGGGTAGGAACCAAGGTCCAAAAAGAATAGAATACAATATTTACACATCTCTCAGAGTCTGGCAAGGCCACTGAAACAACACACCTTGTCCCGGGGGACGTCCCCTGGACGGTGTGAATGCTCCCTGAGGCTTCCACTGTATACATGCTTCACGGAGCAGACCACCGACAGCGCAACGTGGCATTCTGTTTTTCCAAAAACATTCCCACCGGCTCCGCAGGGGAGGAGGAGAAATATTAGAAATTCTGTGGTTGTTGCCGGCAAGGTTGAACGGACCAGAGCTTAAAACATCTCGTAAGAATAATAAGTCAGAGGAGAGTCTCTTCGACGGCTTTTGTTTGTGTGCAGTGCATTCCTCAGGCATGGTTCTCTGCTGTGTTCTCGTCGATGCCTTCCTGGGGGTGGGCTTGGTGGGGTGGGTAAGGATCGCTGCGGTCAGTGGTGGTGTGGGGTGTTTGGGGACTGGGAGGGGGGGCTGCTTGGTTCTGAGAAATACGTTTGCTCTTGGCTGGCATTACTATTTAGAGGGCAAACAAAGAAATACCCAAAAATCTCAATCCAAAACATGAAAGACGGGGAAAGTGAAATAAACTTTCAAGCACTGCTATCCGCCATTTTTAACGTAAGGACAAATAATCCTCTATTCTTTAATTCTCCTAAACATCATCTTCCACCTTCTTACCCCTCTCTACTTCTCTCTCTTTTTTAAGAGTGCCGCTTGCCAATAAATGAAACAATTGTAGGGCCTTCCAAAACCTCCCTGGCTTAAAACAATACCATTAATCACACAGAGCAAACAGAAATCTATTAAGTGGAGCCTACACGCACTTCACTCGCTTCACTTGAATGATTGGGACTGCAAAGACAGAGAGTAATGATTACAACTGTTAAGTACAGACAATTTAGCAGATTGTGGGATTGATTTGGATTACTTTATGGGGATGTTTTGACTGTACAACTTGTAGTGCAGATATTTTTGAGACATTTCTCTCAACACAATCTAGCTTGAAAGTGGCTTTCTGTGGATGCAACAGAATAATCTAACCCACGGACAGATGCCTTTCTACACTGCTAAAAGGAAGACAAATCTCCTTTTGTGGGAGCTATTGGAGTTTAAACGCCCTGCCCCGCAGGCCATACCTGCCCTCTCTATCTCCACTCAGGACCCCTCCCTCAGTTAGACTGTGTACTGACCCTCTGCCCTTCACTGCACACCCTATCTACCTCGTGTGAAGCACTTGTTATCTGGGCAGTGTAAACATATGGACAAGCCTGTAGACGTTTTTTGCTGCTGTGGTTTGGAATATCTGTGATAGCCTTCGAGTGATCTTGGGACTTTAACCATTGACAAAGGGGGACTAGGAGGTTGGTGGGGCAGGACCAGTGTGATTTTCCAGAGCCCCCTCCCTATGCAAACACTGCCTGTGTTCCGAACTCAGGCCTCACCTGTTAACACATCCATATTTATGCACGCACAAACGCACACTCCAGCACGTACAACATCAAGTGTGACGTGCACGCACAAGCTGAAAGATTCTGGTTCAAATACAGAGAAACACCAAGATAATCCAATCTTTATTTGGGAATTTGATTTGAACAGCATTGGATTGCCTGCCATGAGATCCCAGAGCGATAGTGTTCTTTGCACAAAGGATCAGAGACCAACTTCAATAAACATGTGAGAAGGGTTTATTGTATTCTTTATGAGCATTGGATGAAAAGTGACGGAACACATTGAGTAAAAAGTATTGTCCCTCCGCAAGAGCATGTCATTGGCAGAGACCACTGACTATAATGTATTTCTGAATTGTAATCCAATGAGACAAGGATGATGCAGATTACAACATACTACGAGTCATTCATGCCAACCATGGAGTTATCAATTTACATCTTATACATCTTCGTTTTACAACGGTTATCATTTTGTGATAGCAAATTGTTAGAGGGTATAATAAAGGGACTTTATTGACACTTCTTCGTCTTTATCAGACAATGGTGTCACTGAATGTTTTATACTGTACGATCCTGTCCTCAAAGTTCTGAAGTCCTACTCAACACCCGCCTCCAGACCTACAGCCACCACCACCCCATAGACCAGCTCCAATCTTTAAGGCCAAATGAAACAACCAAGTTCAGCTCCATAAACCCTCAGCATCAGGGGTTTGGAACACAAAAGGCCTACCTCTTTCCAAGCCCGATGCTAATCTTCTTACAGTGATCAAGCAAAACAGAACCTCAACAGAGTTCAAAGCTCGAATGCAGTTCCACATATAGATCGGCACTGATTTCAAAGGGGAATGTTGGAAAACCTGCAATATTTTTTGAAGCATTCTATGCCTCACCAGCTTTAAGTTATTTGAAATATACAGAGTGCAAATTAAGGAATTCCCCTCAGGCAGTTTATCTTATCAGTTTTAATCTAGTACACTTCTTTATGTTGACTTGATGATTCTGAAATTAGTCGGTGGCCAAAGAAAGCACAAATTACCTGAAAGCTAGTTCTTTATACCAATAATTAAGCAACCTTACATAACTCATAAGCAGAGAAAAACAAGAAAAAAGAACCTCATGTCAAACACAGTTTTACACTGCCATGGAAAGTGTTTAGTCACATTGTCAAACATCATTGTGCATATATAAATTAAAGGACGATAGAATACAAACACACATCTGTCAGTTTCGCTTTTAGGGTAAAGAAATTCAAATAAAAACCATGTATTATTGTACAACACTTTGAAAGCAAAGTGTCTTCTCAATTTACTTTGGTGACGTAATAATTTGATATATAGGTGGTGATAAAATTGCATTGTCATGTCACCTCATTTGATTTTTAGTTAGAACGTGCTTGGCAAGGGAGCTCTTGAAAATATCCCATGTGGAGAACTTTCAATCAAATGCTTTTTAAGTATTTCTAATGATCAGAAACAACCATGAAAAAAGTTATGTTTCACTGCCTAACAAGACCAACATATCCTGATTCCAATTGAGCATGCATTTGGCTGTGTGGTACTGAACCTCACATAGCACCGGTGCTGAAGAAATTCTGCTGACTAGCCGACAGACGGGCGGGGGATCCCACTGCCAGAGGCCTTCCAGAGAGTCTTGCCAATGGGCATAGACGGGAGATGCCAGGGACCCCTGAACCACACTATGCTATTCAGTTTCCAAGGCTTCTTATCAAGGTGCCAGTCCCAAAATATCTTTGACCACCACCACCGCCTCAAAAATGCAGAATTGTGCTGCCCACCTTGAGGATTGCATAAGTTCAGTGGTTCCCTTCTCGTTACATTCTATTATTTTTGAAGACTATCTGACATCGATGAGTAACTGCCCTTGCAATTGCTGTGCTGAGACTATGATCATTAAGACTGTTTGCAGGTTGGGGAGAAATAGGGTCTGCATATTCAGTCCTGTAAAGAGAGCATAAGACGGTTACTAGATGATTCCACAGGAATTGCAGGTATTAACTAGCCCAGATCTAGCAGAAGCAATAATGCCCAGATTGAACTGCCATATTTGTATGGGCTACCTCCAAATCTAACTCCAATGATTGAGCTTCTGACTAACATTTCTAGATCCTTGAACAAGAACAGCCAAGGCTCATCATCATGGCCATTTTACCAGTGCGCTTGAAACATCTGAACCAACGTTTACAAGTCGAAGTCATGGACATATTCTGGATTCCATCAACTGTCAGTTCCAGATTTCTGTTTAAACCTGCTCACATAGAAAAACCGTAAAAAAAATCCTCATTGTTAACTTTCTCAAAGATTCCTTAATGCTAGTCCCCGCTGTTTTGCAGTGTGTCATAAAGAGCACAATGTGTTTGGGGCAAATAAAATTATAACCAGAATAATACAGCGATCTACCCTGACTAGCCTGTCCACCAATTCAAAAAGACCTTAGTATAAGCAGACACTACTGTGTTTTGACTATCATATTGTACTTTATTTATGTAAATAGGGTAAAAAAAGGTTCACTTCAAAACAACAATTATTACAAATGATTAGGTCAAGAATACAGATTACTAATGTTTCACTATGAGTAACAAAACACTAAATTTAAACTTCAAGCCAGGACCACAACACCTCGTGTTTAAAAAAATGGAAAACCACTGGTGCTGCTCTTTTGACTCTTCATAGAAACACTAGGTTGAGTTTGGCTGTAAACAGCTTAATCATGACCCCAGTACCCTAATCTTATCTACCACCGGAGGCCACCAGGGTGGCCTCTCAGCTACACAGCATGATTGGATCGCTTAAACAGGGACTCTATCCAACAACATTTTAGACAGCAGTAAAAAGTTGTTATGCTCGTTAAAGAAAATCTTCATGTTTGAAAGTAGTGGATTATGGTATCGAAAATGGAGAATCATAGCTACAATAACTCTCATATATATTTATGCAGTTCTGTGAATACATTTTCCCGACTAAAAAGACCACACTTGGACAAAACTACATTTAATGTTCTTATTCAGTTGGGAACAGCAATGTGTGAGAGAGGGATGTTGGCAATGTTATGGTAACCTATTTGAGAATCAGATATAGGTAACATTCTGTACTCTTAACGGGGCGGCAAGCGTTTCAGTTTTTACTAAGGTACTGTGGTAAACACAAAACAATGATCTTACAATTGCATGTCGACTCATCTGGCATGTCGTCTCTGTAACAAGACACTGGTTCAAAGTGGTTGGCACTCATTTATGCAATATAAATTTGAGATCATATCTCATTCCCCATTTGCTGCATTGAGGTTAAAGGAATAACAAACGACTGCTGTGTCTGTAGATACACAACCAAAACAAATATGTGTAACTTTTTCTAGGTCCTAATTTCTCATTGAAACTGACAGATCTGGATCGTTTTCTAAGTTCACAGGCAGGGAGAGACCCAACATAATCTGTAATGGGGCATAGAAATGTGCTGGGGGCAAAGTATAAAATAATGGTTGACTTGAACAACAGAGATGTGTATCATTAAAACTGATATCAAAATGAAAGATAGTGGCTATGATAGGCAGAGAGAAAAAATGCATTGCAGACATTCTCTCTCGATCATCCATGCAAACAACAATGGTTCATTAAATCAAAACATTTTGGAATTAATTATCACAGTGTGCACTATATGCTTTGTTCACTTAAACAAAATAACTGTAATATTTGAGGCAGTCAGCACCAAGAATATTATATTTTTGGAATATTAATCAAATTTCCTGCCTGAAAAATTCCTAACCATGCATATTATCATCATGAACATTGTCATCCACATTCAACACCATCATCCTATTAATTAATGACATCTCAAGATAGTATTTAATTTTATGATGACTGGAAAAACTGTTCATCCATCAACGACAACATATTCTACAGAACACGCGTCTGGTAAACTGGTACGGAAACATTCAAAATGTGCTGGTTTTTCTAAATGGACAAAAACAAGTCAAGGCAAATACATAAAAAAGAAAATGCAGGATGATGGCACATGGGCGCTGGTCTAAGAGAGTGCATGCAGTAGTCATGGTAATTGCGGCAAGACTTTTTGTTTTGCTGGACATCAAATAGTAATTAGGCTAAATTGTGTTCTAAACATCACTGCGGAAAGAATTCATGTCAGCTTACTATTTAACAAACTAAATTAAGGAGGGAAAGAGTAGGACATAATTTTCTAAAGTAATAGATTTGTCACACACTCATACACAGACAGAGACACACACACACACGCAATCGAACATACCTGAAAAATCTTAACCTAAATATAACAAAATGTCAGCACGGAACTAGGACATTATTTATGGAGGGAGGCGGGGACACTTGGGACATGTTCCCCACACACTCCAGGACAGAATACAAGAAATGTAAAAAAGGATAAACACATTTGAGAAGAATATTGGCTTGACAAACAATTTATGGTTTTAATCAAGAAACGTAAAACGAAATACTGTATGTACAATGAATGATGGGAGTAAACGATAACTGATCCGTCACATGCTTAGGCGCCATCTACTGACTACGGCTCGACAGTGAAGCATAATGTGGTTTTAGTGACGTGACTTTATGAGTCTGGAGTAACAGGTACAACTCTGTTTCTGTTTTGTTTTTTGATTTTTTATTAAATGTCTGATCTTCGAAAACCTTTAGTATAGCAATGAGCATAAGAATGAAACTAACTTTACAAATGTAATATATCAATGAGCATAAGAATAAAACTAAGTTCACAAATTCACAAACAAAAAAGAGTGTGATAAGACAATGTTATTTTATTACAATTCAAATTTTTGGCAGTTATATAGATTTTGTACAATTGGAAAGATGTTTCAAAACAGTTTTGCCGAAAACATTGAAGTTTGTCAAATCAAAGTGCTTCCTTTTCTTTGCTTTAAAGTTTGATCAATTTCAAGAATCGCCTACAAGATCCAAGATCAGCCAGCAATGAATTGACCTCAGAAAAAGGCACAGCATTTTTTGTTTATTATTTCACTGACTAAAATTTTACACTTACTATTCAGAGAAAGTGTAGTGCGATTCAATTTGACTTTTTAAGTTTGACACTATAGAGAGCACGCTTTATGCTGCATTTCACAGCATAACCAGTAAAGAGAAAGCAAGACAAAGTGATCTCGACATGAAATCAAAATAGAATGGCAACAAACATTGCATAGAAACCCTTTTCACATTATCGTCAATTAGCCCATAAATACAAAGCTATAACTTTATAAAGCATACACTGAGTGGCGTGTCAGATCAGTACCCAAATGACAATTTTCCAAAATGCATGTGCTTCTTTTGGTCGATTTCTGGCGACCTATCATAGTGCATACAACAAACTGCTTATGAAGCAGGTGCCACAGTATTCAGTCCTTTGCTTTGGCATAATTCAGTCCATCAAACCTCAACACGTGAATGCAAGCACATCAATGTAGGCTATATGTTAGTTTGAATACCCTATGATATGGGCTATATTTTTTGATAGAAAGAATGGCAAGATATTCTTCAGTGCGCTATTTCATGGCAAAAATACACAGCCAACATTTACATAGCCCATAGAAAGCAGCGTGCACTTGATATTTCATTGTAGAAGTCAGGCAATATGTGGTAAATACAGCTAATGATTGTAATATGCCCTACATTAGCTGCACTGATAGTGAAAAGGTTTTAGGTTTTTTTGCGTGGCTAGCACACAATATATGTACAAAACAATCGCAGTCACCTTTGCAGGCAGGGAATGAGCTTATCGTTTTGCACAAAAGGCACATGTATCTCAGCTGCCTGGTTTCCTTAAGAAACATTTGCAGAATTATTCAAATGATAGGCTAGCTGCATACCCTGCAGTCACCATTGTAAGTCTTTTTAAGTCCAACATTAGAATAGTTTCTTATAATTGTCAATTGTTCATGGGCTTAAAAGAGCCGTCGGGGAGTTGCCTGAAGATGCCGCGTAATGTGTCCAATTCCCGGGTGAGATGTTCCACTCTCTTGCGCAATCTTTCATTATCTGTAGCCAACTCAATAACTTTATGTTGTGTCTCCACATTGCGCATTTTGGCTTTGTCTCTACTCTTTCTTACAGCAACATTGTTCCGCTCCCTCCTCAATCGGTACTCCATGCTGCCCTTGTCAACGTGCTTTTTAGATTTTCCACGGTCACTGCCACCCATCATCTTCATAGAGCCACTAGACTGACTGCTTTGGTGATGTGGGCTCGGAACGGGAGTCGGTGGGGGTGTGGGGTGACCAGGTTGAAGGTGCATGGTGGTCTGCGCACAGTGCGCAATCTGGTATTGGAGATGCGGTAGGTGTTGCGGATGGTGTTGGTGAGAATGATGGTAGTTCGGTGGCATAGAATGGCTCATGTCCTCGTCCTCCCGAGGCTCTTGTTTTATCGCCACAGGTCTTATTCTTGTAGACGGGTTGTCATAAATTGGTTCAAGTTTGGAAGAATCAATATAGTTACCGGGCATGTATGCTTGCTGCTGCGCCCCTGGGGCGCCGTTGACCCCGTGCGAGTAATCATAGTCGCCGTTCATTATTTTAAGCTTTTCTTGCTTTGAGCTGTTGTGGAATAAGTCTGCCAGGAATTCGTCGTTGAATGCTGCCGGATCAATATAGGCACTTATATCGATGGAGTTTTCGTTCTCACATATTTCGTTGAGGTCTCCTGTGCCCGATGGATCTTTGTAGCAGTAGGAGTTTTGATTGTGGACAAGGTTGGTCATCTGGGGCCGTGGAGCGACCTCGTAAAGATTTGAGTGCTCCATGGAGTATCTAAAACCCGCCAGACATGGTGAAGAGCTCCGGGAATCCAGTTTGCTTGCAATAGCTGAGAAAGCCACGCTGGCTATTGGACTATCACGGGTTTTCCCCAAAAGCGTCGATATGCCAAGAAAAGCCAATATTTTAGCTTTAACTTCTTGGGAGATTGGTCTCTCAAAGATCTATGTAAGCAGTACAATTTGGGTCGTTTATTTACTTTCTGCTGAAGGACCTCACAACTGTCAAAGTTTTCTCCACCCTTCTATATATATGTATTTCACGAAAAAGAGGGCGGGCGCATTCGGGGTCCTATTGCGCACAGACAAACGAAGGTGAGTGCAGGATTATCATATCAAATAGTTTGAACTTATTTAGAATAATGAGATCTGAAAATAGTTTTGTATTCCAATAATTTTATTAGTTTTTATTAGAAGTTTAGAAATTTCCATAAAAACAATTCCATGGTACATGGTACATCCTGTTACGCTACGGCCTAGATAAAGAACAACTTCATCAATGTTTTTTAAATGTAGACCCGTTTTTATGTTTGTTCGTTTTTTTACATTATGATGTTGAAAATCCCCAGCTTTATCATATTTACAATCTGACAAACAGTTTTCTGTATGGGGTGGTTCGCCAAGCTAAATTACTATTTCAACTTAAACACTGCATAGGTTTCATTGCATTCAGAAAGTTGTCAAACAACCTATGCTCTACAACAGGTCAGCAACTAGCCTACATATGGGAATCATATTCAATATCAAGGGGAGCACGACAGCTCACAGCTTTTGTCCAGGAACAGTCGTGACTGTAGTCTAATAGTATGCGGTCACCAAATCGACCAGCAATGAGGTTGGTAAAGCAATTCTACTACTTGTTGCGCTCTATCCGAAAGCAAACTGACAACAACGTTGTGGTTTTAAATCTACCGTGTTTTTGACAATCACGGTTTTTGGGGGGTGGCAATACAAATTTTAAATGTCTTGATGTAGCTACTTAGTCGATGTTAGTAACTAGTCGAGAAATGGATCCAAATATCCAAATTGTTCTGTTGCAGGGTGCAGACGCACAAACTACATAAGTGGCATGGCATAGTCAGTGTCAACGTGATGGGAGCTCCCTCTATTGTTTGAGTAGGAAAATTATTCAGTCAATCAGCATGAGACCTATTTCTCATCACATAGCTTCTGTATGTGGGTACGCAAAATGACATAGAACATTACAGAACATTTTTCGACACTAAATGAGGCATTACAAGAGAACACGCATGGGTTTGTTGATGGCAATAGGCTAGGTAAGTGGGGAAAACCTGAATGTACTGATCCTGTTCAGAGACTTAGCTCCTAGCTCAGTCATCAGAAAACTAGTCAAGCCTACAGGCCCACTTACACTAGCCCTAACCAATACCTTACGTTCGACTTTCACGTATTGGAAGGGAAATTGTACAAAAATATGAAAAAACCGATCAAAGCAAAAATAGTGATGGCCTAGCGTATATTGTGTACGTCTGGTCTCATCGTACTTATATGCATCTCTTTATTAGACCTACCATGGTCACCTTACGTTTGTATTGGCTTACATTACACCCTGCTGGATTCCGTAGGCGTCCAGTAGGCCACACAACCTTGCATGAAAAATGTATTCAATTCTAAATTAAATTGGTTAATTTATGTGAGGCTGCGTAGAGTCATGTAAAATGGGCCACTTTTTTTTATCCATCCATCCATTATTAGAACCGCTTATCCTATGCAGGGTCACGGGGAGCTGGAGCCTATCCCAGCTGACTTTGGGCGAGAGGCAGGGCACACCCTGGACAGATCGCCAGTCCATCGCAGGGCTAACACATAGACATACAATCACAGACATTCACACCTATGGACAATTTAGAGTGACCAATTTTACCCGCATGTTTTTGGAATGTGGGAGGAAACCGGAGAACCCGGAGGAAACCCACGCTAACACGGGGAGAACATGCAAACTCCACACAGAAAGGCCCTCATGTGGGATTCGAACTTAGGACCTTCTTACTGTGAGGCAACAGTGCTACCCACTGCGCCACCGTGCTGCCCCGTGCCCTGACCAGTCACTGCCAATTCACCTGGAGTGTGTCCAATGTGTGTGTGAGCGAGTCTGGCAGCCGTGGCGCCACATAGAATTAACGTTGTGTTTGATAGCTGTCAGTCCGTTCGTTGTCTGTCCTGTGTTATTAATTAGCGACCGATTTGTGCTAAGTGCTTTGCGTCTCGAGAAAAGCTCTAAAAACCAAATGAATCATTGATTATTATTACGTGATATATAATATCATGTCCACAGCACTAAACGAAGAGAGGATATTTCCTTCCTTACAGCCACATAAAAAACAGCTCCTGTAAATTCGCCTCATGGTTAGTAACCCGTGGTTACCAGCATGCATTTCTTTGTTCCCCGAGGAGAAGAAGAAAAAAAACGGGGGGGGGGGGGGCTGGGCGGGCGGAAAACCACAACAACAAAGAAAAACAACAC